>JAQIWQ010000276.1:0-19967 GCA_034695825.1 Folsomia inoculata | reverse complement strand
AAATTTTACTAATCATTTCGTACCTGTAATGTGCTCCCAACCAATTTAATGGTAATATTAGCTGGGCCATATATGTCGTAAATAGCACGTAATCACCCACCACTAATGTCTTGTCATTTATAATTAATGAGACGATGGCTAGTGATCCAATAAAAAGTCCCAAGTGAACAATGATTAACTGAAGAAAGTGCAAAAAGTTTAATGAAGCCAGAACGTTAAATTCCTGCCTATGGTATTGGTCAATTGTTCGTGCATATTTCTTTGCCTCGTGATTTTCATTAACAAATAGTTTGACCGTTTCAAAATTGAGTAAAGATTCCATAGCTTGCTGCTTTTTTTCATCTTCGGCTCTGTTTAAACATTTTTGGTAACGAGACCTCCACTCGGTAAATTTCAAAGTAGTCCAAACATAGCAAACAGTCTGAAATAAAACTGTGAGTCCAATTGTCCCACTAAACTTTAGAGACAGATAGACGACGGCAATGAGAATGTTGGCAACGGTTGGGAATATTGAGTAGATGAAGCGTTCTAAGATTTGAGTAGTGGCCGCAGTGCCACGATCTAGGGCACCGAGAACATCTGCAGTTTTCTGGGATACCTGCCATCGGGTGCCCATTTTATGAACATGAGAAAAGAAGTGGACCTGTTTAGCAGAATATACATAGGCTTCCATCAAATTATACTGTTTAAAAGACTTGAATCATTCACTGTATTTACTTGAATATTTTTATGAGCATTTTGTTCCAATTTAATCCATAGTAAACTTTGGATTACGTTGAGCAAGCTAAGAGTACCCACGCCTTGAAGTAACTTCAATATTAAGAAAATGGATAAAGCTGGGAAAATTCCTTCACCATCCTTCTCCGATAAGATATTCACTATGTAATGTAAATAGTCGGAAGAAAATTAATTCACGTGTGGTTTGACCTGTTCCTCAGACCCGTTGTGATTGTGAACTTACCAACCCTTTGAGTGAAAATGGGGACATAAACGTTGACAACCAGTCCCACTCCAACGCAGAGAAAAGATGCCACAACCAGGAACCGTAGTTGAATAGAATGTCTTGGCCAAATTAGTGGTTTAAAGAAATTAATGTACTCATTATTGGTGAGGGAATATAGTTTGTGATACAAGACTTTGCAATTTGAAAACATTTTTGGGGAATGTAATGGAAATTTTTTGAGAATTACAAATTAATTATCTACGACAGCAACGATCGTCTGACAACTGTTGACAGTGCAGATGGTTATGTCATCGACTCCCCATAATTTATTATGTGGCTGATTCCTGGATAGAATCCTACTACTAATTGTACACTACATAATATATAAAATGATTGATGTCGACACGTTTTCGGAACTTTCATACCAAGAATTTCGGCGATGTACTACCATAAATAATGTTCCAATTATGGGAGATGACAGCAAAAATTGCAGAGTCCGTTGCTTGCACCTTTTTCATTATAACCCCATAACTCGTGTACCAGTAGTCGTATATAAATTAAACAGTTAAATCGAGACAAAACTTTTCAAATAATTTCATGGATGTCATCAATTCCACAAATTGGAATTAAGGACACTATACAACGAAACGCCCTAACAGTTCAGTCATTTGCCTGTTTTTATCGTCCGCCCATTAATTGTATCTGCTTACGTGGAACTGTTTTACTCGTTTGGGTGTTATTGAAACATTAGAGTGGTTTTGACATGTTTATTCAAGTGACGCGAGGAAATATCAATGACAGATAATATGTTTAAAAAATGTATAATAAAAATATTAACAATTGGTCACAATTCAGAACATCAAATTATCCTCAGAATTACCACAGAACAACTCTGTTCAAAAAATTCCACTAAATATTAAGCCCAAACATTTTATGATTGATTAATTTAACCTAATCTAATTCAAGGAACAATTGCGCGGAACGGGTGGCTTGTACATCCATATATGCTTCTAAAAAGAGTGATTAAGGGGAATTTACAGCATTTATACTCCTTAATAAATAAATCATGAAACTATCCATGTTCCATGTAATTCTTGCTAAAACACTTAAATACAGGTCCCGAAGATAAAATTTGCACATTTCATTCTGCATCCTTCACCCCGCATTCCTTGATGTTACGAAACCGTGTATATTTATTCACAAACCTCAGTCTGCTGAAATACATATACTATTGGATAAAGTGGATTCGATTGTCCCTACCGAAACCTTACGGAGTAAGCTGGGTTTGTACAGTTATATTTTTATAGTTTTTATTTAAGTAATATTTAGGATGTTTAATAAAGCATGGAATTATTTGATAGATAGAATGCCACGCATACTAATATTGTCGAACCCCCGGTCTGGGTCAACTCTGTTGATGGACCTGCTAAACTGTCACCCCGAAATTCATGTCACTTTCGAGCTGCTCAACGACGAAATTGACATCACTGGGTCGCGACTGGAATACCTCGAAGAAAAATTGTCCATTTATCCAGCGACATTTGTCGGGTTCAAGTTATTTCCCGAGCAGGTTTTTGAGCGTGAACTAAACTTCACGTCCATCGTTCGGCACATTGGTGTCACCCAAATCATCGTCCTGTGGAGAGAAAGCATTCTGGAGACCTTGGTTTCTAGAAGAATCGCAGATCAAACAGGAATTTGGTATGTAAAAAACAATTCTCCAGAATGCAACACTCCCAAGTCCATCCAAAAGACGAATATAGAATCAGAAGATTTGATCGGTTACACGACAGAGGTTACCCAAGATTGGAATAAAATTGCTGACCAATGGCCAATTGGAATTTCGCCAATTTATGTAAAATTTGAAGATTTGATCACTGATCCCGAGGAACAAGTGAAACTCATATTGTCTCGACTTGGATGCCCGGCAGACCACTTTACAGCAAGGTGCCCATCCAAACGCCAGAACCCAGGCAGCTTGGAAGCTAAAGTTGAAAATTATTTTGAACTTCCACAAAATTTTCGCGAAGGTACTCTCAACGTCCGAGAAATTTTCGCCACAAAAAAAATTCAGGAATCCGTTATCTCAGGACTTTCAGAGGACATACTGGAATACGCTCCAGATCGAGAGCCTACAATTCCATCGGGTGGATGGATTTATCGCGTTGCTGAACCATTTATTACAAACATGGTGAAACAGAATGTCTATGACGCCATCGAGTCTGGAAGCATTTCGTCTGCAGGATATTGGCCGCGTCTGATGTCCTCCAAGTTGAAGCAATTTTTTCAGTTGCCTGTTTGCCAACCTTGTTCCAACGGATTTACTGCACTTATGCTAGCCATGCAATGTTTGGACCTTGACGAGGGAGATGAAGTTATCATGCCCAGCATGACGGTATGTAAGGATATAATTTTAATAAAAGTTTTAGTAATGTGACTGATCTTAAATCCCAGATGGTAGCAGTTCCAAACGCGGCATATTTTGCAAAGGCTCGCCCAGTGTTTGCTGATTGTGCTCAGGATAATTACAACCCCGGTTGGCAAGAGATTGTCAATGTATCCACCGAGAAAACCAAAGTGGTCATTTTGACACACACCTACGGTGTTCCATCTCCGGACTTGAACAAAATTGTTGAAGAATGTCAGCAAAGAGGTTGGTGGCTGATTGAAGACATCAGTGAGGCTGTTGGGGTTGAGACTCAACTACAGGATGGGTCAAGTAAGTTGCTGGGTACCTTCGGTCATTTTGCATGTGCCAGCTTGTATGTAAACAAAATGATCCATGCTGGTGATGGAGGTTTCGTCATCGCTAAAGATCCAAAATTTGCGATAAGGCTCACCAGCTTAGTCAACCATGGGTTCACTCCTTCCTATCACTTTGTCCATTTCGAACCTGCACTCAACGCAAAAATCAATGGAGTTGGTGCTGCAATTGCATGCGGATGTATTGATGAAATTGACAATGTCATATCACACCGTAGTCTAGTATCACAACACTATCGGAAATACCTGTCCCCTTTATCTATCAAACTTATGCCTCTCTGCGGTCATAAAGACACTCCGTGGGTATTTGGGATTGTCTGCGACTCCAAGAAGCAAAGGGCCGAACTGCGATCATATTTAGCTGTACATGGAATTGAAACCCGAGATTTCTTTTTTGCTTTGCACTTACAACCAGCTTACTACCAAAAATATGACACAATTAAAGCCCAACCACGCCTTCCACTTTGCGAAAAACTGGGCTCAACAGGATTTTATCTTCCAACTCATAGCAATTTGAAGGAATCTGATCTGGATTATATTGGTACTTGCATACAAGCATATTTTCATGACCAAGGCAGCACATCCTTTCATCATAAAATCCTAATTCCACCAAAAAAGATGAACAAGCAGTCTGTCCAAATCAAACCTGGAACATTTCAAGTGGAAATCCGAACTTTTAACGAATCTGGTTCATTGAAATATGCAGAATCTCGAAGTCATGCGTATTTCGAAGCCGTTGCACTGGGTTTGGCTGCAGAGAAGACTATCATCCAGGAACGGTGGGACTCCAAAGCTGATGTTGTTCTTGACATCAAGAGCTGTATAGAGAAAGCTGAACGATTAGGTCTTGAAATGGCTGAAGATATGAAAAATTATTTCATGCCTTATTTGGAATATTTTGAATCTCAAACTAGATTTGAGCCAGAGGCAACGAAGCCTTGGCTGCTGGAAGATATTAGCCTAACCTCCGAACAGTACCCAATCGAACTAGCTCAACAACTGCAGCAAATCCCGACCACAACAGATCCTGAAACGTTGCAATTATTGCTTCATTTAATCCGAGAAAGGCGACCAGAAAATATTTGGGAGATTGGATGCTGGATGGGACATGCGACATTACTCATGGCTGCACTAAGTAATGCTCTCTCAATTCGCAACAAGATATTTGCATGTGATGCATTCAAATGGCAAAAATGGATGGAGAGACATGATCTGAACATTCAGCAAATTTTTCCTGGTCAATCATTCCTCAAGTACTTTAGGAAATTCACGGATAAAGCTACCTGCATTGAACCCGTCATTTGGTCATATGATATCACTACACTTCCAGAAGAATTAAGAAATCAAAGACCAGACTTAATCTATTTGGACATCACCCAAGAGGAAGAGGATTTGGATGTTATTTGGGAACTCGTCAAGTCTAATCTTATCCCAGGCAAGACTATCATTGTTTTCAATGGACTCTCCTATAAATCTATCCCATTTTTCACTAAGCATGCTAGTGAACTTCAAGGGGTGGCAAAACCTGCCACGCTGGCAAAAGCTTTCATATATAATCCATCAACCCCAACTGTATGCAAAATGATAATGCCCCCCAAATTGGTGACGAAATTGAATTTCCAGAATGACCCAGATTGGACTCACCATCACAAAAATCTGTTCTGCTCTTCCATCGCCGAACTCCGAAAGATATTCCATGACCCCAATGCCCCGATAATGTTCTTCCCAGCTATTGAGGAAAATATGTGCAATGATCCGCAACTATTTATTGACAATCCATGGATTGGAATTATTCATTCTGTGCCTCACTACCGCCAGCAGTTCTACACACCAGACCTAAGTAGGCTCTGTTCCAAGAGGTATGAGCCAATGATGCGCAATTGTAAAGGGCTTTTCACGCTGACCCAACTCCAAGCCAACTTTCTCCAACAGAATTTATCCAAAGAGTTCACTTTCCCAGTACAACCCCTAAAATACCCTGTAGAAGAAATCATAGATTTTGGTCCATCAACTGTTCCAAAATCATTGAAACATGGTGAAAACGTGGACTTAATATTTGTAGGAAGCTTTGCTCGAGACTTTCAATTCTTTTTCGAAACGTCCTTGCCGAAAGGCTTCACAAAAGTTTTAGTTGTGGGGGACGAAGAAACAAGAAAAGCATCTGAATCTGCTCCTTCCGACATTAAAATTCTTCCGAGATTAGAACATGAGGAGTACGAAGCAGTCCTACGACAATCTATTGTCTTTCTTGCCTTGGTTACTTGCCTTGATGGTGCTGCCAATACGATAATTTTGGAGTGCATTAGTCGAAAGGTTCCAATTCTTAGTCCAAATATGGAGTCATGCATTGAATACTTGGGGCCCAACTATCCACTCTTGTACGACCGTAAAAATCCAACGTTTGAGAAACTGTTAACTCAAGAAAATGTTCAAGAAGCCATTACATATTTGAAAGATATGGAAAAATCACATTTGACCCCGACACACATGATCCAGAAGTTTGCCCAAGGAGTGGTCATTCAGTCACTCCCCCTAGTTATCAATGATTTTACACCTTATGACGTAACCATTTGCATTTGCTCTTATAAGCGGACACATCACCTCCCACCCATTCTTAAATCTCTCTGGAACTCTCAAGATTTTCAAGGCCGACTACAAATCATAGTTTGGAACAATAACGATTCCCGAGTTGGAACTGTGAGAAAAGTTTGCAATCCATATATTCAGAAATCAAACAGGTCCAAGTCATTGGAACTAATCAGTTCAAGTCAAAACCATTTCTGCTCCATCCGATTTGCAATGCCTCAATTTATGAAAAGTAACTGCCTATTGATTTGCGACGACGACATCATTCCGGGTCCAAATTTCATCAGTTTTTTTCTCAACTCTCACACTAAGCACCCGAAAGATATTCTCTGTATACGGGGACACATTTTCCTTCCTCACAAGTTGAACAGGGACAACCCACGAGAAGCATGGGAGGAGTATGTAGGAGTCCGTTTCAGAGATGACAACGCTCCAGAGCAACTTATTCACTTTGTTCATGCAGACGCTTGTCTCATCCCGATTGAAGCGTTGAGGGAGGTTGCTTCGGTGAAAATGCCTGACCCCACATTCACACTCGTAGACGACTACTGGATGAGTTTTATCCTCAGCCACAAATTCAACCGGAAGTTGAGAAAACTATCTACTGTTGGACTCAAAGATAATCCTGTTCAGAGGACGGACGACTCGGACGAAGTGGGATTAGCGCTACATACCAGACCGGAAGGTGAAATACATAATAGTTTATTCAATTAATTTTGTTATTATTCAATTATTTAATTTTAGTCCGAGATGCCAGAATACGACTCTACGTCCACCACATGATTCAACAATGGCCACAATGGCCTCGAGAATCCAATGAAACCATGAACATGGAAGAAATTTCAACCCTCAGGGAGTCCAAATCTAAATTTTGGGACGTCGCCCAAGTTGGATTTAACGTCTCCAGTAAAATATGCAATGGAGATGTCCAACATCTCAAAAGCCTAGGCGTGAAAACAGTTAGAATAGGATCTGTTGGCATTGGAAAGGACATTGGCTACGACCTATGTGATTTTCTAACAGAGCCTGAACTGCAAATCAAAGCATTGGAAGAAACTGTCACCGCATTAGCAAAGCATGGCATCTCATCCGTTTTGACGTTGGATCGAAGACTTGTGTCGAGTGAGACTTGGAGTTTAATTGCTTTGACGTTTAGACGAAATCCTTTCGTCGTTGGATATGATTTGGTGAATGAACCTTTCACCGAGCAAGAATCAGATGCACATTGGTTGGAGATTGAGACGATGGAAGATTCAGGTTGGTTCGCACTTTAAAGCTATTGTAGTTTTCAACAAAATTTCCTTCGGTATTTGTTAATCGCAGGGTTGACAAAAATCATCGACACTTACAAGACACTGATCCTATCCATCCGGCAGGTGGATCAAGTTACTCCTATTATCATTGAATCTTCATTTTGGGGACGCTGCTACGGTTTGAAGAAGTTACCAATCTCTAATCTAAAAGCTATCGACACCAATTTATTGGTATCATTCCATTTTTACGAACCAATGATGCTCACACAGCGACACAGAAATAAGGGAAGATTTCAATTCCCATGTCAAATACCACTGTATGACAATAGCCCCAGATCGGATGTAATGTTGGTGAATGAAGATTTCATAAGGGCAAAGTTCCAAGAAGCCAAAAAATGGGGAGATGATAATGGGGTGAAAGTGATTTTGGGAGAGTTTGGGATTTCCAGAAACGTAGGAGGGGCCGTGGAATATTTAGGGGCTGGTCTAAAAGCATGTAAGGATCTTGAAATTTCTGGTTATGTTTTTAGTTTCCGTGATCATGAATGGGACGCTATGAATTACGAGTTTGGGACAGATCGCTCCAATTTGGAATTGGTTAAAAATAATCTACTGGATGAAATTACAAAATACATTTGAGTGACTTTACGAAAGACTCGTTAAATTTAAAATATTATGATTTAACATAATACACTCCGTTTGGATATCAATAATAAAATATACAATATACAAGTACAGAGGATATAAAACATCATTTTACTAATATCCTTTACGGATTTCCCGACCATCGTAATTATCCACCTAATTTCACCAAGAATTTTAATGGTACGACCCAAAATTTACATGTAGACTGGCAAACCGGAATAAATCGAACCATGTCATTGTCAGCAATAACCATGAGGCTCCAAATTAGTCATAAGATTTGGCAATGAAAATAAAAAATCTGCATTCTTGAAACGCATGGGCATTTATTCATAAAGTAACGTTAAGTTACAGTTTCTCAACATATTAATATTATCATTGGTCATTACATTTAAAAGTAAACCCGACAATCATGCAAGCACCTGGATAAAATTATGACTCAATTCATAATATATTTATATAGTTATTAGGAGGATCCTAAACTTTTCCCCCATTTATTCCAAGAACCTATGTTTAATGCCGACTTTAAAAGACCAGGAATTAGTCCACCGTGCTTATTTAGTAACTCTTGAGCTTCTTCTTCATGACCGGAATTTTTTAATTGTTGAACAATGGCCTGAATCGGGGGCCAACGTCTTGATTTGTCGCCTTGATGATCTGCCAATACTTCAATAAGGTCATCATAAAACGGGCGCTTGGAAATAAAACTAGGGGTGAGCCCACGTTTGATTATCTGAAATAAAACCTCTTCATCCAAGTCGTCAACCTACACAGCATCAGACCAGTAGTAAGTTTAGTTTTGTAAAAGAACAAGTTAGTTTTGCAATATACCTCGTAATCACTTTTCTTCAGTGTCTTTGCGGCTTCTAGCTGTAGTTTATCATCCTTCGACATGAATCCTAGTCGGATGAATAGCATTGTAGCCTTGCAGCGTTTAGCTTCTCCCATGATGTAAAAGAAACACTGGTATAAAACATAAAAATTTAATAATAGAATGCGAGCAAAAATAAGTTTTTTATAAGATACATTTCTATCCAGCATTTTCCCTTCGTCCTCAAGCTGTTTCAGCAAACCAAGTATTTCTTCGTGTACAATGCCTTCTTCACTCTTAACCATTGTGGACAAAAGGACTACCCATTCGTTCTTTTTCGCACTAAAAATGATAAAAAGCTGACTAAATAATTCCAACAAAATCAATTCACAAGGTATACCTTGAATGTAGCGGATCAATCCATGAGGAACGGAGAATTTCTATTATGCAAGAGAACTCTTCCCATGTAGAAGCACTAGTAATAAGGCGATTCAGCAACTCTTTTCTCCCTGTCGCATGTACTAAATACAACTCGTCCACTTTTTCGGATGGAAATGACAAGTTGACTATGTTTTTAATTCGTGAAACTTTCTCTCTATTGGTCTTGCCAAGCAATTCTAGCTCCATTGCTTTGTAGTCACGAGAATTTTTGAAATCCGTGAGTTTGGCTTGAAACTCGTGGAATAACTTGAATAGTTTCTGCAGGTGTTCATCATCCGTGCTTGTTCCGATACTTTCAACGAAGGCTTTCGTATCAACCAATATCTTTAAATCAATAACAATAACAAAATAAGCGACTAAAATCAACAACTTTGAGGAATAATAACACACCTCATAATGATCCTTCTGAAATGTTGTTTCGAGTCTATCCATCCGCTTAGCAATCAGCAAACAAATAAAATAGATGATTACACTGTACGACACAGGTGTGACTGGAACTCTTGATAATATGGACTCTAAAGAATCTAAATCTTGAATTGAGAGCAAAATGGCCAGTCCCCACGTCAAATCTTCAGGTAGCACCTCTAAAACCAGTTGCTGTACAACTTTAAAAACAGTACCAACAGGTATACTTTGATTAACCTTATCATTTGAAATAGAGAAATAATAATCACAAGCAGCTTGTTGCAAGCTTACCATTATTATCTCTATCCCCGCATTCTTCTATTCCCAATAAGCTTCTTTCGCAGTGCCATATTCGATTCAAAGTAATGCACAATTCCAAGGCACGGTTAGTCGATATGTAAGCATTATAATCTGCACCAGAGAAGGAATTGTATTTAAATGCTAGTAGACTTTGGTGAAAATATCTCGATTTAAGTTCATGTTCGGTTAGATAGAAGAAAGGGTACGATTCGAGTATAAAAGCACTATTTGGATCATTCTCATCTGGATTAATTAAGGTGGCACATGACAAGCCATGCGGTTCCGATTTCGAGTCTTGTAAAAAACGAGATGTTAATTTTGCTAGTTTGGTGGGATTTAAAAGAGTGCCAGTGCCAGTTGTAACCACATCTTTTAAAGGACTTATCCAGCTGCAAGAAAAATGACAATTACGCGTTAATACTGAATTACAAATCCAAATTAAGTAAAACAAATAATGTAACCACCTCGTAGTTGTATTCAAGAATTCTTTCAATTTAACTGGATTTAGCGAATCGGGGATGGCAATGTCGGATTCAGGCACATCAAGCAAAGATCTGTCCAGCTCGGAATTATCCGGTGATAATTCGGCTATCTTAGCCTGCAAGCTTCGTATTTCTATCAGGAACCTATATCGAAAATTATAATAAAGTTAAAAAAATGACAAAAATATAGCCAAACCAAAAGTAACATGTAAAACTCACTTCGAATTTAACACATTTAAAATTTGATCACCAGGACACATGTTCAGAGCGTAATTGATAAAGGTTAAGCGAGTTTCTTGATCCAGGATAGGTGGATCACTTTGGTACTTCGCCGTTTCGGTGAAAATTCGCCACCCCGTCTCGTATCCTTTTGCAATAATGTTTTCACATATTTGAACACAAAACTTCATATCTCTATCACAAAGGGCAGCATTTCCACACATGTCGTAAATCCAACTCTCGGTATCGGATATAGTCTGTTCCTCCAGTTTCAAAAACATGGCCAACTTGAGTAACTGTTGGATCTTTTTGTAGCCATTCACTGTATGCTCCATAGATTGCTGTATCAATTTAACTTTATCACGAGCTAGGCGAACTATTACAAAATTAAATTTCAAATTTTGAAGTAGGTATATAACGAAACGATAATGTACATTTTCATGTAAACTAACCATTTTGAGGTAGAATGTTCAACTGAAAGTCCTTATTGATTATTTTAACCTACATTAAAATAAAAAAGAAGGTATATAAACTTCCGCAGAGTGTGGTCATATGCATCATTGTTGATCATAATTAAGCTTACAGCATCAACAAGGTCAAACGCTTGCGACACTTTAGGTTCCTTGGGATTTTGCATTAGATTCAGACAAACCTTGCACAACTCAATATCTGGATCAGCATAATTCGACGCAGAGTCAAAGTAATGCTCCGCTGCAGTCATGACCATATCTAAACTCTTGGGATAGGTATTTTTTAAATTAATAATAGATATATTTGTTAACTCATTATATTTGAACCGGAACTTACCTTGGAATAAGGAATGAGGTAAAGATACAACGAAAACGCAGTAGAATACGCGGAGCTAACTCTTCTAATTATTGTTGTAAAGTTATTTGAACTTGTATCATCATCTTCAAGTAATTCTGGAGGTTGACGGTCAATGAAATCTCGAGCCAAGCTGATGACATCTGCCGATCCACTTCGCAGCAATGACTCAACGTACAACTGAAAATATTTATAAAACAACGTTAATGAAAGTGAACGATACGTAATACGTTATTAACGTTTTTCTATTACCAATTACCATTAACTAATCAAACTAACACTATTTATGTACTACCACATTTGACGAAACACCACATTAACTAGTTTTCGTTCACTCATTTATGCTTGTCGACCACTTGACCACTGCATTGCACAATAGTTTCTACAATATCGTCCACAGAAGCCATAGCCCCAAACCCTTTGTCCCCACACATGAGTGTTTTTTCAATGGGTGGAATCTTTTGATACCCAAATCCTTCCAGTACCTCAATTTGTCTCCCAGTCAAGGGATGATCCCACATTTTAGTGTTCATGGCAGGGCAAAATAACACTGGTTTTTTTAATCGCCCTTCTTGCACGTCCAAATCCCAAGCTCTTAGAACACAAGTGAGTAAATTGTCACAAAGACCATTCGAAATTTTGGCAAGCGTGTTGGCATCAAGTGGGGCAATAATTAGGACATCAGCCCATTTTCCAACATCAATGTGAAGCACAGGATCCCCCCTCCCGTTCCACAAGCCCCACTCATCAGCATCTCTCCAAATTTTTATCCCCTTGTCTGAAAACTTGTGTCCAATTTCAGATATTTTAGCTAGGTCAAAAAATTTTAGAGAAGTTTCAGTAGGGATGAGGACAATTTGAGCTACAGAAGGACACGACAATAGTTTCTCGACTAGTTCTGGAATCTTAATTGCTGCTACACTTCCAGTCACTCCGACTACAACTTTTAATTTGGACTCGTGTCCAGGCAAAGTCTCTGAATTTGTGGAACATAAATATGAAGTTGAACCACACGACACTTTTTGGTCACTTGTCGAATTACACTTTGACGAGGACATTTTTACTTAAAACTATTTTATTTCATGTCCTCCGTAATGTCCCCATGTTGCCTTATTTCATCTGCAGTATAACCAAGTTTCTCAAATTCAGTTTTATCCATCAAATTATAATCCATTCGACACTTAAAGTAACGAAGTGATTCAATTCGACACTTATTGTTTTCACCGTTGTTGTCTTTTAGGCAGGTAATGAATGACACCATGAATCTTTTGCAAATGTTTCCACGATCTAGAGGGAAGCTACCTTTTTCGGGGGGCGTAGGGGTGAAAGTTTTTTGGCCAAAGGTCATGGCACTCATTTTGGCTTTGGCTAATGTATGTAACGTCCAGTTCGAAAATTAATCACTTCCACTTTTATTACAACTATATTTTTAAAATTTAATGGACGAACTAAAAATTCTATCTTTTTGTTTCTTCAAGAAGAAATAAGAGTTTACCGAGTTTGCCGCAACTGGGTTTCGGATGAGTTAAGAAAAGTGAGTAAAATGAAACAGCATGCTCTTACCTCGAAACAGCGTTCCATTGGAAAGGTTTTGAAGACTTTCTTCTGCAAATCAAGGGCATCATAGAGCAACGATTTCCATTCAGTTAATTTCATTGGAGGTTTCCTAAATGCGTATGTGATAAAGAAATAAGTAGGTAGTATATTATGGCATTTGGGCCAATTTGAAGTGCTTAAAGAAAATGTATAAATTGCATTTGTACTTTTACTTACATTGCACGGGGAGTGTCACATATCTTCTTGAAAAATAGTTCAATCTGGGGATCGATTCCTTCGCCATCCGATGCCAATGAAATATCCTTCAATTGTTGAAGGGATATTCCCATGTTGTACTTGTCTAATATTTTAACGCCTTGATAATGAAGTTCAAGGTCGTCAATGTTGTCGTGTAGTGACTTTAAACTGTCATGCACCACTCCGCGATGCCTTTCAGGTAGGCAGGTAAGAATTGCCAAAACATTTTCAATCTGTTTGGGATTCTTACAGGCGTAAATGCAATTGTTAGCCAACTGCATGAGCTCGCTGACATTAGGCACGATTGGGTCAGGACATCCTGGTCTTGAGTTTTCGAATATCTGAGAAACAAGTAGTTGATGCAAGTGAGGAACAGCTTGTAAAAGTTCTAAAAAATAAAAGTGCATTTGTGAATAAATATTACTTGAAGAGGTTTTGATAAATTATGGCCGGAAATGGAAGTGAGGTACTGGTCCAGAATGTGAAATCGTGATCCTTTCTCTTGGAGTTCACATTTGTCCAGAAAAGGCATCACGTAATCACGGATATGGCCAATGAAGTTAGTTTCAGATGTCTGAAACATAAAATGAAGAAATTTAGTTTTCAGGCTTCTGTTAACGTAAAGTTATAGAAGTACATTTGTCATTAAGATATGGAGGCGGTCGATAGGACTAAGTTCTTCCAATTTCTCTAATGTAACGTCAACTTTTGCATCATATACCATAATTTCCACTACTTCGAGATCTTTCACAAGCCTCGTGAGTCCCTGCAACATTTAGATTCAGTGAATATCGAACGGTTTTCAAGCAAAACTGTGACCTTACCGGGACATTCCTTTGAACTCCAAGTCTGGCCAAATCCAAAGCGTAGCTTGTTATCCCACTAAGTTTTTCAATTTCATGCACTCTATCTTCGTACCACGTTGAAATCTTATCAACAGAGGACTCCATATCTATGCTACCCGCAGAAGATCTCCTCAATTTTTGGCCGTCTTCAAGAAAGCGTTCACACCAATCACGTTCTTTTAGAATGAAGTCATCCCACAGCAATACTTCCCCATCCACATTTATTTCAGGTAAAAAATCACTAAACCAAAACAAATTACGACGCTTCAAATGTCATCCAACCATCTACTCAACAAGCTGCAAAAACGGGTTTAATTACCTATAGTCATGAGGACACGTTGTTTCAGGAAAACTAGATATTACTGGCAGATATTGCGGTGCAACCTCAAACCAATGATTCATGAGCATAATTCTTAATGCTGCTACATCACTTGCTCTTGCCATATCTACGGCAGACTCGGCAGGACTTCTACTTCGCAGCTTAACGTAAGCTGTACCATCAAAGTTTTCCTCCACCATTCGTGGACCTCCGACCATGAGCTATGGTTAAGTAAGTCTTACTAAGCCATATAACTGCCAGCCTCATGCGTCTATCTATAAATTACTAATTATCGAATTACCTCATAGGTCTCTAACATGTCAATGTAGTACAAAAATTGTTTACGATAGCTGAGCAAACGTTTCACTTCCAAGTTGTCCCCATCCACCAGCATTAAATACTCTTCATTGGATATCTCAAGGTCATCAGGTGTCAGCATTTGAAACAGGCCTTTGTCTCGTCCTAATTATAAATAAAACATCATGCGCCAAATAATTGCATGTTCATTTGTTTGCTCACTTCATTCATTAGAATCATTTCTGAATACCTTGACTGATTGAAACTGCAGAACACAGGTCGGTACCTTTCAACCCAAAATTAAGGAGTTCTTTTGCGGCCTCAACATTAGGTGGAATGCGTTCAAGACATTCTTGCAACACCCAGTTTCTCTTTTTGATTTTTCCCTATTTATAGAAAAAGAGTAATTATTGTAATGTTATTCTACAATGACCATGTTGTACTTACCAGATAATCACGAATCGTGTAAATAGACACTGGAGATTTAGACCACTGACGCTGGTAAACGAGGTCGGAATCTAATTTATATGCTTTTGCCAAATCCAAGGCCTCTCCATATTCCTCCGCTTCTATCTTCTTGTGGAACAACTCTTGTGGAGTAATATTCCTAAGCAAGAACAATCTATGAGTTTCTTTCCAAACTGGGGGTTTCCTTTTTCTTTTCCGAGGTGGACGAAACCGTTCAATGTCAGTCATCCAGAACAAGACCTCTTGTATAAGCGTTTTTGGCAAAAATTGTGAATCATAAGCATCCAACAGGTCTAAACAAGCAGCTTCAGACATTTCGATCACATCTCCATTAGCGTTTCTTTTTTCCTCCATTTTCAATTTGAACTCGCACTCCAGAGTTAGGAATCCTTTGCTTTTACGATGCGTTAGAAATACTGGACTTTCAAAAATTTCCGGTGAATCGCCAAGCAAGTTTTTTGTAGGAAATTCCTGGTCGATTGAGCACAATGATACACATCCATTTACTCGTGAAATAATGACAATCTGAAAAAGTAGTGCATGTTTAAAAATACGTAAACCATCATCAATCAGAATCAAACAGCATTGTCTCACATCATCATTCCACCAATTAAAATCTTGCGGATGAAATCTCTGTAACAAAAATTATTACATTTTGATTGTTGTACACGTTGAGGTTTCCCGTATTGGCTTTTTTAGAAGATAAAACATACAATACAGTGAAGGACACCGGTTTTAATTTGTCTCTAGAGCCTCACTTTACACCCCTGCAGTTATACACTAATAAATCATTTGGTATTTGTTCACTGACTGAACAAGCCGTATACTTTTTTCTCTGTACTGTCGACAAATATCCAATACATTAGTAATCCGTAAGGTTAAAATTAAATTACCCAGTGTATCATGGAGGGTGACGAGGACGATATTCCCCATACATTACAGCAGTGGAAGGAAAAATGCACTGATGAGTGGATGACTTTCAAGACCATGTCAACACAACTGTTGGTAATGTTACAGTTGGAACTCTCAACAAATATCTGGCTTATGTACGTAACCAATCGTCAAGTAGTAGTACATATGTAATATGTCAATGTCTTCCAATTCATATTATTTTATGTTCCAGGGGAAAGTTATTAGGACGGCCAAAACAATGCAGTTGCCCTTTACTCCAGAACGCCATTATGTCTCAGAATTGCAAATATCTGAAACAGATGAAGAGGTTATTGGTAATGCATGGAATTCGGCTGGAGTTGATAAGAAACCTCATATCCAACCAAACGGAACCAAACGATATGCCAGAAACGTCACTTGTCCGGAATGCAAAGTTGTGAAAAAATATCTCCAAAAGAAACAAATTGGAATCCACTATATGAAGCATCACAAGCTGGAAGAGTACCAATGCAAAATGGAGGGGTGCAACACAATCAACACCCAGCTTACCATGCAATAAATCATGTTCGAATTCATTAAGTAGAGTATGTTTCATACCTATTCACTTTGTAAGTATTAAGTACATCATCTCTACATTTAGTTGGCTTTCCTTTATAGTTATCAGAAAATATTGCTGTGATATCTGAATAAAGATTTTCTACGACTACTATCCAAGCATTTGAGAGATTGACATGTCACATGTTAAACCTCTCAACAACAAAATCCATGTTCGAAATGGGTCAAAAATAGAGTCGAAGCGTAGTGGATATAACTAATTACAGTCTGTTGTGTAGTTGGTCCTCAAGGAATGGGACAAGGAAGAGTGTACCAGCCATATTTTGTAGTGATGCGTAAGGAAGGACGTAGAAGCAAACTCCCATTGCAATTACTTCGAAAGCAGATCTGAAGTCTGCTATGAAATCAATCTCGGACAAAATTGATTACACTTTAGAACACGGCTGTCATATTCGTCATCTGATTAAAAGAGGCTACTCGTATGACCCGGAAGATGCGATCCCTTGTCATTTTTGTATACATGGATATAAGTTGGCTTGTGATGTGAAATTATGGTTACGAGACTACTGCGACGCGTACTGTGTGATGAAGCCTTCCGACCGTATTCCAAATAAGGATATTGCTGAGGAACTCAAACAAAGGATTAAGAAAATGATAAAATTACTTCCTACCGATACTCGACATTACATCAAAAATAACAACCAGAATCCTACGGACTTGCTGAAGCTCATTCTAGGAAACGCAAGCATACCAACTAATTACGTATTGTTTCAATACTCAATTACTGAATTTGAGAACATAATTTTGATGCAAATACATAAGACAATTACGTGATGAAATAAAAATCTTATAATTTAACTAACCCAATTATCAATCTGTTCATCATTCCACCGATTAAAAGCAACTCTCCAACGATTATTAAAACGCGAGTTTTCTGTCCAGTGATGAAACTGTTTTTTAAGTGACCAGTTTCTATATAACTTTAGGGAAGGTAGATGCCATATTGAAATTGCACCCGAACAATGAACAGCTGCCACGTATTTCTGACTTGGTGATAAAACCATTTTGAAAATGGCATCCTAAAAATTGAAAAAACGCCATGTAGTTAACATGTTTATCCGCACCAAGATTTTAAATTTCATACATCACATTTCGTTGAATCTGGAAATAAAGAGGAAACAGCCATTTTCCAAGATCTTCTTGAATCCATTCGAAATTCGTTGGTAAATACATTGAATAGGATTTTATAATATGGAACGTCATTGATCAGTCTCCACGCACTAATTCCAAAGCTGTGGCATGCATCGTGCTATAATTGGGACCACATATTAAAATTAATGTTACTAGAAGAAAACTATTCTAAAATTATCAACTATAAACTCGCCAAAATTACATATTTCCTCAGTTATCACATACATTGGAATTGGCAGCAGACTCCATCTCTAAAGCTCCCGCGACTAACAGAATTCCATGCTGTTCAATGTACGCCGCAGAATATACACCTTTAGGGTACTGTCGTTTGACAGAGGCATCGTGATGAAAGGTCATCTGATCGGCACTAGTTTGACGAAAGCACTTGATGAATCCTTTTGTGTCTATACTGATCAACTCGTTTTTGCTACAACAAAATAACGTACGAATAGATGAAATGTGGTAGTGGCAGACATTATTTAACAACTTACTAAGAATTCTTCTTTACTCGTTCACTTGCAAAGAATAGCCCAGCTAAGACATTATCTATCGTAAACAGTGTAGCTGATAGCTCTTCTTGACTTGGCAGAATACATCTACGAACAGAAAATAACTGGACGGCCATAGTGTCATAAAATATAATTTGTCCATTTGAAAATGAGATGCCCAACATCAAGGAATCCTGCAACAGGTTAAATAGTATGCGATTAGAACTAAAACATTATTGCTGACAGCAATTCGCTGTATATTGATTTGATTGTGAACTTGTAAAGACTATAGGCCATCATGAAATGAATTACTACTACTGATATTTGTTCAATAAATGAAATTAAATCTTACCAAACTCCAAGCCATGAGTCGAAACGCAAGATTTGGATCTTTCAACACTGCAATGTACCGTAAATTAAACAACCTCAAAATTTTAGATTTGTTTCTTTATTGATTGAACTTACCAACTGTGCGTCCAAAAGTTGTAGAGAATCCATCTTTGGAGGATCGCGTTTCCAGTGAAATGTTTTGAAGCAGAGCTACCACAACTCCATTCGGAGATAGCGATATTTGCCAAGGGGGTCCAATTCCTTTCAACCTGATCAAAAATAACCACAAATAAAAAACAAAAGAAAACTCTTCAATTTTGAAATGCAACTGGAACTGACCATTTCACAGATTCCGATAGAGAAAGTTGTCGCTTTTTTAGCAATTTGGACGGAATTAAAGATGATAACAACCCCCCTGGTTTTTGACCGTTTGGAAGAAGTTGAGATTGTTGTTCCTGTCAAAAAAAACAGTAGAAACAATCAGTAAAAATGGCCAATTCTTTTTAATTTATTCATTTATTTGGCTTATATTTTACCACATTACCTCTCGTTCATCTCCCCACTCCCCACAGCAAAGTAATTCGTATAGAATTGTTTCCGGAAATGAAGACGTCACTTCATGTGACTCCATTAAAAATACTTTATTCCTTTTTAATTTCTAGTCAAAAACATGAAAACCTTTCTATTCCTCGTTACAATTCCTACCCCTTCTTTCTGTTTGGGTTTGTTGCAGAATTTGGACAGGGAAAATATTCAAGAAAATTTCAAAATCAAGATCTAAATAATCCCAATACAAAAGCGAAGGGAGTTTTATTTAATATTTCCGATTTTCCAAAAATGAAAGTGGTTGTTGATGTTTGCGAATGAAATGTGGAGATTCCAGATGTCGTGTAGTTTAGTTCCCGGTTGAGAATGAAGAGAAAGCAATGATTTTGCATTTCTACAATAGAACTGACATGGGTGATGGTGAAGTCTCAATGTCTAACTGCAAGACTTTCCCCAACGCTACCCCCATCTAATTTATTCAATTAAATAAATAATAACTTATCATTTATGACTTGGTGTAGGTCACCCTACTTTAATAGCAATATTATGAAACATGTATGGTGGATTTCAAAG
>JAQIWQ010000275.1:0-19995 GCA_034695825.1 Folsomia inoculata | reverse complement strand
GTTATTGTGTCTCTCTTTAAAAATGATTTGAACTTTGATTAAGAAACAAACAAAACTTTATGGTTTGTGACTCAACTCATCTAAACTCTTGTAAGGAAAAGTGTTGGGGGTGAAAATGAGTTGCAACTCTGACTGTGCAGTAGTCGACTAACATTCTTTGTGCAGTTAATATGGTTTTGTGGCTAAAGGGAATTTTGGAACTTGTCACTTCTTTATTTCTTCATTGTGGTTGCTGCTAACTCACTCAGTACAATTCTTCCACTTGACGTTTATCGATTGGACTCATCGGACACTGGACATTCAATGCGTACATTCAGAATTATTAAGGTAAATGAGGACAATAGAGTGTCAACACTTATTCTGACACTTGAATTACTTCGCCTGAACTAACAAGACGTTACTATCGGTGTACAAATCATTACATCATTTTTAATCTAAAGCGTTTTTATTGCTTTCAACCTGTTTCAGACTCTAACCATGGGGTACGCGTGGCTCGTCAGTTTGTTGGCAATAGTGAGCTCTCTTTCTGTTGTGGTAGCCAGTATCTCAAGCCCTTCCAAATATACAAATGTAGTGACACCCCTCAATGCTAGTTGTCACAGGATCTTAGATTGTACAAGTGATCGTTATCCGACGTATCTTAATTGTGTCAAGGTAATACATCTCTCTTTGAAAGCGTTGTCCATATGTACCTCATCGACAGGAGTCATCAATTTACCTTATGTGTTAAGGGCCGCTGTACCTGCGACAGTCACACATTTTACGATGATTATGACGGGATTTGCAGAGTTCGCTACCCGAGTCAGTGTTTGATTAAGCGAAGCCCTTCGGAACTGGTAAATAATCTATCTACATATGTACTTAAACACAAATTCTGAAATGTTGGACATTCCAAATGCTTTAATTTACGTAAAGGTACAGCCCTGTGTGAGATTCGCCCATTGTGCCTTTCCTCTGGACCAGAGTGGCAATGAGTTAAAAAGTGCACTCCATGGTACTTGTCAGTGTCTCGTTAATAGATTTCCAAACCCGGATGGGACATGTAGTGGATCCACGCCTACCTTACTTCCTGTTTACAATCCCGTCACTGCAATATTATTTACTTGTGCTATTTTTATGGCATCCTCATTTCGACTAAGATGATCTACTTTAGTTGACTAAATTTTACCTTAATTATATGCGCTTTAAATTTCTGAACGCGAATGTAATCCGCTTGATGTATGATTGTGTAATGAAAAAGTATTATATGTGAGTACATGTACGTATTTTCTATATTCCAGAGCTGCCAGCTCCCAATCCATTATTTTAATGTGAAGTAAGTTTATGTAGCAATAAATGGTTTAGTTGATATTTATTGAGCATTCATAATTGAAAAATGGGCATATTTGTATTTGAAATATGGGAAGATTTGTATTTGTGACTGATGCATAACCCAATTTCATTCACCCTGTATCTTTCAGTCCGACGGTGTTTTATAGAATGCAACTTAATCAGCCTGGATATTTCGTAGTAAAGAAATATTTGTGTTTAGAAATATTTTAGATGAGTTTACAGTGAACAAGTATGCAAACTTTGGAAGACGAATCATGAAAACTTTTGCATGAAATGGTTCATGTACGGGTTTGGATTGGATTTGCTAAGTGCACGCCCAGCGATCTCTAATTTCATTTTACCAAAACTACTATCTTGCTTTAAGCTCTATGTAAACAGATATACGAAAATAGTGGAACTGCTTTGGGCTCAAGTTCAATAATTTATTCGTGTGGCAGTAAAAAATAACATGAGGGTGCACGTTGACCTTAATAAGATTGATTAAAAACATACAGGATTCTATTAACTATTTCCAACTAACAATAAGTTTTGTTTAAGGGTCTCATTCTCATTGATTGCCATAAGCCGGCTGTGAATTCTAAGAAATGTCAATACAATATATAACGATGTTATGCTCATTTCAACATTTCCTCTATATACGGTAAGGTGCGTGGCCTAATTTGCTTGTTCACGAAATCGTCCTGAGTTTTTATAACAAGACCTCCAATTCGAAAGATTGAACTTGATGTTCAGAACTATAGTACGTGAAGACGGACGGACAAAACGTTCACATAAAAGTAGCTTCCACTACTACATTGAGGTTATCTTTTCGCTGTAGATGTCGATACCATCTGAACTCAGACACAGTGAGCAGAAACAGGATTCAGGAAATCTTTGCAACGCTCTTTGGTTGTATGGTTTGAAGGTTTTAAGGATGAACTTCATTTCTTATAATTTGAGATAATAAATCTTTTTCAGGATTAAAATAATAGCTCCATTTATTAAAATAATAACTCCATTTATTACTGAAATTAAAATTCAGTCTCTGAAGTCAACAAATCTCAGAGAAAGCACGGAGATGTGATATTTCTAAAATCAAACAAATCAATCTCTGTTAACTGTTGCACACCAAAATTAACCGAAATCGAAAAATCTCCAGTCAGTAAGGATTATTTAGTCTAGTTTAATATTTTCACAAACAGTCCTAATCTAGATTGCAAACTCTAATGGTTTCTAATTCGAATTTTGGAATCCGCTATTTCAATACATCTAATTTTATGCAAGAATCGAAATTTTCCTCATTAATGTCGCAGCCGTTTTCTGTAAATTTTACGAATAATCGCTGTAGTGAGCATTTCGTGTCATTAGGAAACTGATTAATTATTAGATTCTTAGCTACTGTTCAAAAGATTTAAACTGACCCGTAGAGATAACTGAATTGTATAATATTTGTAATAAAAATTGATAAAGCGGAATTATTTAGATTTTTGATCATAGCCTGATGAAGGAGTAGTCACACCGAAAGCTTGCATTAAAAGTTAATAAATTAAAAATATCCTCAAATACCGAGAAAATGTCTACCATTCATAAGAATAGTTTTTGAAGTTTGCAGTCAAACATTTTATGCACGAGATATGACTGGTGATGAGCAAACTACATGCAGTGGAAAGGAACTTCATAAAAAGTACATAGTAATTATGTAGATACATCTCACTTAAAACTAAAGTTTTTGTAAATGAGTCACCATATACAATGTTTTCCATTTTCAAAGCATACATACCAATCAAGATAAATTCAAACCAATCAAATAAATTCAATAAATAAACCACATATTGTCAAGTGCAAAGTGGATCATTGATATTATTGCGCAATTCATTAATTGCCAATCATTCTGGTATTGTATAGTACTTCGAATCCAATTTATTGTAGTAATATTTCAAATTTCAAGTTTATCAGTCCATAACTGTCTGGTTGTCAGCCGTATTGTCAAATCATTCCCTAAGTTAATTGAAGTCGGCCAAGCTGTCAATCTGGTTTATGTTCTAAAATTACATACTACTCATCTGAACTTTCCGAATTACCATAAGCTAAGCTGAGGTAAGCTGAACGAATTACACGCTCCCATCATAAAAATGTTACAAAGTCCGCCATTAATTGCTTTATTCAGATTCAATAGCCAGACGCATTGAATTGGACTTTGAAACACAAACATTCGGTAAACATAGACTTTGATCTAGAAACTGGAGACATTGTTTGTGCATAACTGGCCAGCGTATATTCTACATCTACAGGTGTGTATTCTACAACCCACCAACCTATCCCTTTTCATTCACTAACATTAAGTCATGGAATCAGTATCGCGACTCATTATTATCCAACATGCAAGAACTGAAAAAGTGGCAGAAGGAGGCATCAGACGCCGATACGGGTTTGCATCGCATATATGTCTGGGCTTGTGATGGTTGGTGGTGGGTTTGCTAAACAATTACTGACGCACATTTTGCTTGTGGATGTTATTATAGTTGTGGTTGTTTGAAATAATTTACATCAAAGTGTTTTGGGATGAGGCCAAAGTACAGCCACGGAGTGATCAAAGTCCAACTCGGGCTCCAAAAACCTTGAAATGCAATTTGCAATTACTGCAGGCAGGAATGGCGTAGCATTTTTTTAAACAGGATTACACACATCGTAAAACCATACCTGGTTGGTTATCGTGCCCATTCAACTTTATTGTTTATCATTCGCGATTAGAATGAGGAATTCATTCTGGCATTAGCCTTCACAAATCACTCATAATAATGACCAATTTTCCTCCTCGAGGAAACGTAAACGAGGCTGATATGTATCAATTGCTCGAATGTTGGGCAGGTTCAGTTGATATTCAAGGATAAATCCAACCCAGACTTTTATCAATGAAAAATGAAAAGCAGCGTCTGAATTTATGAGTATTCAAATTTTATTCGGTAAGCGAGGAAAGTTTCTGATATTTTGATGAAATTGCATATTATAGTGTAATAAATTACGCCTATAATAAAATAAATATATAAACGAATGAAAAGAACACGTATTTCTAACTCTTACCAGTTTTAATTTTCATTTAAATGGAGCTTCGTCCTTCGTAGCCTTTGATTGATACCATACAATGTAAAAAGTCCACCACCGCTGCATTTTTGCAACTCAATATAAAGAAATCGCAACCAATGGAACATATAAGCGTCTTGTCGAATGGATGAAGAATGTATTAAAGGATTGGTGATTGTTAATTTTTTTTGGAGCCGAAAGAGAAATGTGCGAGTCCAAAGTCCAAAGTTCGTCGCCTATTACTAATATTGTATTGCATTGCAAACTGTAGTTGGTTAACTGCAATCCCCATAAAAACCTGTTACCTCATCTGTCGAGAGGCGTTCTTCTCCCACAATGCGTCCGTCCAACCCTCTGAGCATCGTCATATTAGACTTTGACTCTCAACGCAATAAACTTGAGTCAGACTTGGCTGTTCATTTTATTATAGCATTAATTGAATAAGCAATTACCTCTCTTAACACTTTTAGGATTTCATTCCTTTTTCCTTACCAATAATTCAATCGTACCATTCCGTGCCGAGAGATTATTAAAATCTCTGATAATTTAATTTAACATGAGGTGCATGAAAATGAATCTCCGAAATTTGATTTTACAGTTTTGTCTTTCTGCGCAGCTGTTGCCGAGTAATTAATGGAAATTGACATTTAGATTGTAGTGTTTATGATTCTGTAATGTAATCATGAAGACTCTTAAAAATCTTAATGGAAGTTTTTCATGTAATTTGATTCCCAAATGTCATACTCATTAATAATGAGTCATTATTAATGATCAAAGTACCTAAACGCCATTTCATGACAAAAATCGTTTGTACGACATGAGCAAAATTGTGTGATTTGATGGTGTAATTTGATTTTAGTGATTTATTTAATGATATGCCGAAAACCGGATGCACATGTACATAATTGAAGGAGAATGAACATCAACCCATGCTATCATTTCATATAACAAATTACATTTATATCGCATGTTGGATTTTCAATCCTTCAACAGTTCATGAAAATTATCCAGAGTGCAATAAAGAAATGTTTATCGGAAAATCAGTCTCCTGTTTACAATAATGTGCTATGAAAAGTAATGTTTATCGGAAATAAGTCTTTCAATGTGCAGTCTGGAAAGTTCAAATAAAATATTAGGCAGAAGTACATAGATCAGTATTTATCAGTTTTAACTCCTTTGTTGTAACATTCCATAAACTATTCCGACCTTGCTAACGTTATCCCGTTAGAAAGTTCATTCGAAAGCTTGATATGCAACCAGAAAGTATGCAACTAATAGCAGAGCTCACCTGCCCTGAAAACCATAAACTTGGCCAAAAATAACTAAACCAAAAATGCATCCTGAATCCAGTCACCAGCCTAGGGCCCAACACTAATACAATGTATGAGCACAAAGCATATTCCGGATTCCAAACCCAAAGTTTGTGACCTTTGTAAATACTTATATGTACATCATTCCCTGCTACAGAAAAAGTTGATAGTTGATTCTTTTAACAAATTGTCTGTCTGGCTGGGTCTCTTTGACTCCATGCATGCCTGGCCTGGCATTCTTCCATATATACCCTACCAACCCAACTAAACAAATCCAAAGTCCAATCTTATGAATTAAAGTTCTACCCACATTGCGTATTGTGTTGCATGTTACTTTGCCATGTTCGCTTCCAAAGTTTCCACGCGCATTCAGGAAAGGAAGGATCGGGAACGAACCGGGCTAGTCCAGGCCAATCTACAAAACTACTACGTTTCGGAGATATCACGTAATGTTAAATCATGTCAGACACTCCCTCGGCCCCGACCAACCACCAAGTTCCGGGGGATTTCGTATCTAATCTCACAAATGCTTTCGAAAATGAGGACAAGAAGTGAATGTAAGGGAGTATGGTGAGACATGCCTCTTTTTCTGTCCAATGCCATAAGAGACAGTGTCCTTAATGTTTTATTTTCATCCGCACAAACTCCTTAGCATTGTGCTATTCCCATGTACAATACAAGTGAAATTTCTCAATCACCTTGTGCACTTTGTAGTATTCCATTCAAGAAGTAATATCAATATCAACTCAGCAAACATTGCATTGTATTATTCACTACAAAAGGGATTAATAGCATTATTCATATAATAAATGTTGGTAAAGCCATTTTTGAATTCAAAGTTATTGCAAGTACATATTGAACATTGAACATTGTACCCTAACCCAAGCTATTAACTGGTTCTTCTGATTCTCATTCATTCATCAGTGGTAAAAAAGTCTGGGTCTGCGTTTATGCGTACTTCGTGTATTGTACATTACAGCAAATTCATATTACTACATCCATTCTTATTCTAGAACTCAAAGCAGTATCACATAAGCACATACCTAACATAACATACTACAGACCAACAACTAAATCACAATCTCTTCGTAACAAGCCAAACTGTTAACGTGCATTTCTGTTAGTGGTAGTGTAGAGGTTGGTTGGTAATTGTGCATATTTGAGATTATAGTTTTTGATGTGGAGAGCTGAAACAACATTCACAAACACAACAGACAAACATATACAACTGTTTACTTTTCTCTATTGAATTGGGACATAGCACAATACATTACACACAGTGTTGTTGTACAATAGTCGTCAATATTATAAACTGGTTTTCTTGAAAAATATTTTCAAAAAATATACGAAAAGTGTATAAAGTTGACTTACTCATCCTCATCAATATCAATACCAACACACGCAGCAACAGCAAGCAACGTTCATTTAAAGAGTTTGGGTTGGATTTAACTGACATTAAATTTAGCCTCCTTTGTGTCCAGTTTGCTAGAATTTATACGTTTGTCTCACAGCAGAACCATCTCATTAACAAGGGATAAGTGGCAGTGGTGCAGTTGCAGTGTGTGTAGAGTGCCAAAGTCCAAAATTACGCATAATAATATCACCGTGTAATTAGTGAGTTGGCTGGGTTTGCTATATTGCAAGTTGAGCAGACAACCTAAAGTAGAGACCAGTGCAAGCAAGCAGACAATACTCTCCTTCCTCATTCGTCTTTTTGTACTGACAATCATTGTTCTGTTTTGTCTCTGCTGCCCTGCCTCCGTGTTAGCACAAGTCACAAGTGTTTACACATTACTTGAACAGTCAAGTCAAGGAATTCAAGTTTGTGTAGTTTGAGAAACTAGTCCGGATAGATAGAGCTGGAATTTGCATTAAATTGTTTTGCTGTTTACATAAATAACATATTATCTACATTGCAAATTGCAAGGCAATCGAGATTGCAACGTCAACGTCATTTGCTCTGGTGGGGTCAAGAAAGTGTTGCATCAACCAAAACAAACATTGAACGGCATCCATTGTGAACTTTGTTAAAGGAAATATGTCTCTCATATTTGCTACTCGTCGTTCCCTTCTCCATGCCAAGGGTGAGTCTAATGTCCTGTCCTGATATCTTCATATCTGTTGTTTAATCATGGATCGTGACATAATAATCATTACGTTCATTTCATTTGCAGGTATTGCCTATCAGTTGCAGTCCATCAATCACAATGGGAAATTTGTTCCAATTGTGCCCGTCGCCTGCTTCAGGTTAGTGTCGTTAGCATTTTTATAATTTGTTCATATGTGGTTTGGCATGTGGCTTCCTCTCTGTGGATTGATGTTATTTAACAGATGAGGCGACTGACTGGATGGAATAGTGAAACTGAGTTGACCTAGATTCCATCCAGTTCTGTGTAGCCGATTCATATTCATTTCTCGTAATCGGAGGCAGAGGCCAACTGCTAACTGCACTTGTATTTGATGTTATTTAGGACGGGGGGGTTGGGTAAGGACACACCTCACGAAACTCCGCCAATGAGACACAACACTTCAAGTCTTGATGTCCCTCAACTAAACCTTGAGTCGGCTACTGAATGTGGGAGCAACGTTTCCAGCGATATGATGAATGATGAGGAACTTGTCATTAAACATCAACACCATCCTGGTACAAACCTTTGTTAATTTTGCGTAAATTAATAGCAACAAACGCAACGACATCGCCATCATTAGTGTGCTAGACCTGTCTATAAGTACACAAATTTGCACAACAAACAACATAGGAGCACACGTGCATAGTTTTTTTCCTTTTGGAGAGGAACATTGAGCTTTGTTTACCGTAATTTCAATCCTCATTAGGGTTGTTGAGTTGCATGAATGAGGTCGGTAATACAACTTTTCAGTGAAGTGGACCGTTGTATAGTAAATGAACAAAGCAATATTTGTGCAAATATTGGAGATTCATTCATGCAATATCTTTATCTTTTCAATGACAAGGCAGTGTGCTTAAGTGGGGGATTGTCCGCTCCACATGTTTCTGTCTGGAACAAGCCCATTACAATCATATTCATATTATTTTGCGATGTCGATAACGCACGAAATTAGTAAAGAGCGTATGTCTAAGATAGACCTTCATTCACTGTCAATGTACTTCAGATTAATGAATGAGTACATATCTATTAAATACATATCTATTTAACAATGCTCCTACAATTTCCGTTAGTAGTTAATTTACATGCGTTTCGTTTTATTACTGAAAAATCCTATCCTTGGAAAGAAATCAAAAAGGATGTCGCCAGTTACAGTGGCACTTTATTTATAGCAGTCACTGTATGTACAATTACAAGGAAACAAATCACATGCATTCTCATACTAACTTTGTTGACCTTTTCTTCGTTACATTTGTGTTTGTGTATTGTTATTGTCACAATGTTTATGCAATTTTGCAGGTCAAGTACGAGATGAAAAGTATGAAAAGGCCCTGATCAAAACGCTGACCTATGCCACAAAAATATATGACACCATCACGCTTCCTGTTTATGCAGCGGTGCAACAGCCTTGGAAGAAGTTGGCAATGCATAATGCGCCAAAGGTGAGAACGAGTCTGCTCTGTTGATATGATGTTAATGATTTTGTTTATGGCGACGGAATCAGAAACATGAGAAGAAAATCATAATTGCGACAGCTTTTATTCTATGAAGTTTCATGAAATTGTAGTGATGCACTGAGTTTGCATTATACTGTCATCGAAATACCTAGAACGCAGTTGAGGATAACCTTGCCAGACACTGCAATAACATTTCGAATCTATAATCAGATCAATGTGGGACAGTCAGTGGCGAAATCCAGTCTTAGTGTAGAAACACGGGTTTTAGGAGCCGGAATTGCACCCGGAAACTGCGTACATGGTTGACTCTTTTGACTCGTGGAATCGATTTTCTTTAATATGCCGTAGTTGTAATATGGGGATGTTTCTCTATTCTCTGTTTTCGATCCATGATACGTCACTGTCTATTCATACGTCATTGCCCTGACCATGGTCCATGGCTAATAGTATATGATTCATCGGTTGGACTTGATTCTTTTTGTTTTTGTGTTATCACACTGAATTCGTATTATGATGTTGGGTTTAAAGGATAATGAAATGATGAATGATTATGTTTGTTCTCTGGTCCAATGACCGTCATTGTAATATATACTTGAACGTTTGCCTTATTTGCAGGGGATTTTGGTGGATGAAGAGCGTTTCATTTATGAGACGGCGACACCAGTAGGCACATTCCACAAAGCGATAGATGACAGCGGTGTGGACACAATGGAGAAAGTATTTTCCTTTGCAGCATCAAACCATGGTAGCAAAAATTGTTTGGGTACTCGTGAAATTATCAGCGAAACCGAAATGTTGGACCAGCAAACCGGTAAAATGGTGAAGAAGTTTGAGCTTGGAGACTACAAATGGCTGAGTTACAGCGATACTGACCTGACTGCCAAAAACTTGGCTTCTGGCTTTGCTTCACTTGGGGTTAGTATAATGCATTTATTCTTACAAATCATTATTGTATCATATTTCTAACATTTAATCAGCCATTACCAGTTATTATTCAAATATTCAAAACATATCATGCAAACACAGCACGCGCACTAATCTTTCCAATTCAGACCAAGACAAGATATAGATTAATGAAGATTTTCTACTTCTAGATTTTACCAAAAGGAAAAATCGCAATATTTGCCGAAACTCGGCAGGAATGGTTGTTGGCGACTATGGGGGCTTTCAAGCGGAACCTGAAAAGTAAGCGTACTGATGAATTATTATAACACTGCGACAAAATAATTAACCATCTGATCAATTTTACTTGTCTTTGCTTACTTGAATAGTTGTGACAGTATTCCCCACCCTTGGAGATGATGGAGTTATCCATGCCTTGAGTGAAACCCAATCACCTTGTCTCATCACCACAGAAGAAATGATGCCACGAATTAAAAACATTCTCAAAAATGTCCCATCCATCAAGACCATCATTTACATGGACAACAAGAGACAGCACACTCTAGATTCTTTATTCACAAATCTCCCAAGCGATGTCAATGTAATCAGTTTCAGTGAACTTATTGAACAAGGCAGGCAAAATCCAGTTGAAGGTATGCATTTGATTAAGTGTATATAATAATTTTAATGTAGTTTTAAACACATTTTTATGAACAAACTTTGCAGAAATCAAGCCTGAGAAAATCGATGAGGCAATTATCATGTATACATCGGGAAGCACTGGAATTCCAAAGGGAGTAATATTGTCGCATTACAACTTGGTTAGTTTTGTTAAATAAAAGTTTTATTGATTTTTAATTTTATTTTTGATCAAATTTCCAGGTGGCCGGGATCAAGGGCGTTATAGATGTGTTGGAAATGCACGATAGTGCAAATTCCGAAGACGCTTACATTGCCTACCTCCCACTTGCTCACGTTTTGGAGGTAAGTCTGTTTAATTATTTCCAAACAATTACTTTGTCATGAAAGTTACCATCATTTTTTTTTACTTTCAGTTAATGAGTGAGGTAAGTCTGTTTCATTATATCCAAACAATTACTTTGATGTAATTCAAAGAAATTTCCTGATGTATTTGAAGGCCATATGTTACATACAAGGCATTCCAATCGGGTATTCCTCACCCCTGACGCTCACTGACCAGTCATTGGCCATCAAGCCCGGTACTAAAGGGGATGCCTCCATTCTGAAACCTACGATCATGGCTGGGGTAGGTGGTGAATTTATTAAAATGTAACGAAATTATATTGAAATATTGAAAATTATCAATTTAGGTACCTCTCGTCATTGAGCGCATCTGCAAAGGAATTCACACTAAAATTGCCGAGAAGAGTCGACTTGCCCAGTTACTTTTCCATTTTTTTTACAAGTACAAAAATGATTGGATGCAGAAAGGTTACGACACACCATTGGTTAACAAAATATTTTTTGAAAAAATCCGACAAGTTATTGGAGGACGAGTCAGATTTTTGGCAATTGGATCTGCACCCCTTGCACCCGAGACTCACGAGTTTATTCGAACCGTACTTTGCTGTCCAGTTTGTCTAGGATATGCCATGACTGAATCTTCATCATGTGGGAATTTTGCAGTTGGTAGGTTTATTAAACTTTAAATGTAAACACGACAGGTTGTTTAGTTTTTCATGATGTATTGCAGCTCATGACCTCACAGTCGGAAGAGTGGGTCCCCCCGTACACTGCAACCAAGTGAGACTCGTGGACTGGGAAGAAGGTGGATATCGAACCTCAGGTTGGTGATACCGTGATACGTGTTGAATTCATACAAACCACTCATAGTCAACAATGTTTACTGATGATTCTTTGTGAACTACAGACAAGCCATATCCTAGAGGAGAAATTCTACTTGGTGGAGATAATATTGCACTAGGATATTATAAACTTAGAGAAAGCACTGATTTTTTTGAGGAGGACGGCAAAAGATGGATCATGACTGGAGATATTGGAGAAGGTAATTAACTACCCAACGTTTCTTAATGACTCGTTATGAAAATGTAAACAATGAGAAACTAACTTGTTACTGATTTAAATTTTAGTCCATCCCGACGGAGCTTTCAAAATCATTGGTAAACAATTTTGAAAACTTTAATTTTATTGTCAAAGGCAAAATTCGAGTTATTCATTAATTTATTTTTACATTGACCCACAGATCGTAAGAAAGATTTAGTGAAGTTATCAATGGGAGAGTATGTGTCTCTCGGTAAAATTGAAGCTGTAATCAAGTCATCCTCCATTGTCGAGAACGCCTGTGTCTGTGCCGACTCGACACATTCATACCCGGTGGCAATTGTTGTTCCAGCTCAAAATCCAGTAATTAGCTACAAACATAAACTTGTGTTGTCGATCATTGTTGTAATATTATTAATACATGCTCTTTCTATACAGGTTTTGAAACTGGCTGAAGACTTGGATATCCCAACCGACAATTTTGATTCCTTATGCAGAGATCCTAGAATAATTCAGGCTGTTCTCGAAGAAATGCAAGATACTGCAAGAGAACTAAACCTTAATAAGTTTGAAATACCACGAAAAATTCATTTGTGCTCAGAAAGGTAAGTACTTATCTACTTATAAGGAGACTCCAGCCACTCCGTTATTTGGGGTGTTGCCCAAACCTGCCTGCTCATCCTTTTTTGTTTCCAGTTGGCTACCAACGGGTGGATTGGTCACGGCAGCTTTCAAAATCAGACGAAACAATGTGTACAAGCATTTCGAGCGAGAAATTGAACAGATGTATAATTCCAGTTAATGTATCACCGGCGTCCAGATACAACGCGGCGCAGGTCGTATCTCCAATAAGACTAAACTTTACAACGCCAATTCAATTCACTACTATTTATAATACAGCCGTTAGCTACTGCAACGACCAAATCTCGCAGCACTTCATTTCCTTGAGATTTGCTCTAATTTTATTCACAATCTCGTTAATTAGACGTTTTAGTCTCCTGCTAGTAATGTGCTATCGATAATCATTCGTAACTTATTATCCAGCAGCTTATTTAACCCCGAAACGACCCATGGTTTTCGTTGTGTTGAATACATACGGGTAGCATTATTTCGGGTGTTCTAATAAGTTATTCCTTAGATTTAAGTACGCATTCCCATTGTAAATGTTCCCTGGTTCCCTAAATTTACAAACCTCAAAGATAGTTTGTTGAGCTTACGTTTTATTATATTCCTACCAAACCAACGTATATGTTCAATAAAAAAAATGGTGGAACAAGGTACTACTTTGTGTTTAATCTAATCGTTGGAAAGTAGTACAAGAGAACCTTGATACCTGAGATGTTTTAATTTTGTTATCAACTATTTTGAAAATAGTAATAAGCACCACAATTAAAACTACAAGATGTATACAAATGTCGTTTAAAGAAGGTACTGTAATCCGGCACGTGAATGAAATGAATAAAGTATTTTTCAAATACTTGAACAATAATTATCATCAAACCATTCTAGCCATTCTTGAACTGGTATTGGCACTGTCCTATTTCGACAATTTCTCCTCTCAATTAATTTTACTTGCATACAATGCATACCCATGAAAATTAAAAGCAAGCACATGGCGTGCATTGAGATCTCGGGTGAGTACCACTGACACTGACTACCACAAAAACGATTACTGCCGATTTAGTGCCACCTATATACCGCATTAGTCAGTTTAGTATGGAGAGAGTTGAATCATTCAAATCACTTTGCCAGCCAGCTTTAGCAAGAGTGTGTTGGAGGTATATTATACACATTGCTATTTAAAAGTGTTAAACTATGAGATCCATCCATTCATCCTTTACCAAAACATACAAAAAAGGGACAAAACACGCTCATTTAATGCTCTGGACATAAAAATCCTTGATTAAATAAACACAAACGTTTGACTTTGATAATCATTCATGTACGAGTTTGTATAAAAGTTGAATATAACACGACCACAACCTTGTCAGTCAAGGTATTTGTACTTGTTACGAGTTGGTGACCTAATGGGTGGAGGTACCCTCCTCTCTGCTCAGTCATGGACCAAGTATTCGGAGGAATGGTTATAATATTTTATTTATGGTGGTGGTGGTGTCCGTTTGCTTAAGCACAATATGAATGGATGGATTCAACTCTTTTAAACATAGAACAAGCAATAAGAAATGCATGGATTCCAAATTGACGGATTGGTGGTGGTCTGGCCTGGTGTGGTGTTGGTACGTTTAGCGTTTAGTATTAACTACAAAAATATGTATTCTTCTAGGAGGATTGATTTTATATATACTTTCCCTTTACAACCTAGAATATTTGTTTTAGTTTTGGCTAAATTAAGTGATGAGAGTGACATCAATCAATGACATAATAATGGTCAAAATCGTTCGTGATGGATGGTTTGGTGAATGACTGACCAGACCTCAACCACTACCACTATTAAACTACAACTAAATTTATAACGGAAGGAAGTGTTTTCTTCATTCGCCTTTACATTACGTAAACCAAGTGCTGGAGAATTGCGATAAGGTTAGATACAACAAAGTAATGACACTTCTTAATAATGTCTAACACTAAATTATTTTAACCATTCATTCATGCTTTGTTTTACATAATTGCTCTTCAAAACCGTATTTGTACTTGTTTGTTCTTAAACAGGTACGGAGGGGGACAGGAAGCGAGCTGGTGGATTGGGTGGGGCTATGCTATCTTGGAATGGATACACAATAAAAATTTAAAAGACAACCGTAATAAGGAAATCAATGTTTTTGGAGCAGGAGGGGAGGAGATAGAATTTTTACTTTATTCATCACGAATGATTTCTGCTCAGTAAATCCCCACCCACATCCCAAATCCCTAGATGAAGGAAGAAGATATGTTGAATCAGTAATGAATGAATATTTTAGACGCCATCATGATAATAAGTTGACAGCAAGAACTCCTAAAAGTAACGTTTGCAGTTTTTGAAAAGCAATAATTGAGCTGAGGTGGATATAGTTTTATTGTTCTACAATAATTAATGCAACGACTAATTAGTCACGATTGTGAGATGGATTAATAATATTGAAACAATTGTCCTTGTTGAATTTGAAGACAGAGAATCAGTATTGATTGGTGTGATACATATCTGATTAGGCTTTAGTTAGCATTAGTCAAGGTCAAGGTTATATGATAGACGAATTAGTTAGATTAGTAGGGGTTAGGATATGGTAGGGTAGGGTAAGATAGAGGGGTACGTCGAGCGATTTAACCTTGACCCATCGCCGTCGTAGCCTATTTTTCGTCGCCGTGAATGGGCCAGAATTCGGCCCCCAAGGGTGGTGCCGAACTCAAAATGGTGTCGTTAATCGAAGATGCGGATAGGAGAGAGCGACTCCTTCAGTTAGAGGAGACCATAACCCACACTAGAAGTGTACTTAATGTCGATTGCCTTTTGGTAAGAAGAAATTATTTGGAAAATGTTGAATTATTGTAATCTAAATGATAACTTGGCTTCCTTATTTTTTAGGATACTGTGCAAGCCTTAGGTAAGAATATAGAATATAAGATAATATATTGTTTTGATTTGGGAATTGATTTCACGTAATTCAATTAATCAACAATGTCCTATTACTGTCACAGAGTTTCAGAAACAAACACATCACGTTCTAATAAACTATAATATTGAAATTGTTTTTAGTAAGCGACTGTGACCATCCACCTTTAAAGCGGATGAAGAATATTGAAGCCTTTATTAATCGATGTAAGGTTTGATGGGTGTTTTAGAAAATGAAATCGGTTCAAGTTTAAGAATTATATGATTTTTTAGATACTGAAAAAACAAGTACCGTCGGAAAGTTACGTATAAGTCCAGAAGATTTTAATTTGATTAAAGTAATCGGTAGGGGTGCTTATGGCGAAGTTCAATTGGTAAAATCTTGTTTTAGATTTTGTGTGGTACATTTCTCACTCTCGGTTGTTTTTTGTTAGGTTCGTCATAAATCAACTTCGAAAGTGTATGCCATGAAACTATTGAGTAAGTTTGAAATGATAAAACGATCAGACTCGGCGTTCTTTTGGGGTGAGCATAATATCCAATATGAATGGCAATGAATGTTCATTGGTCCTACTGTTAATTGTTTTTAAACTTTGCAATGCTTAGAAGAAAGAGACATTATGGCCCATGCGAATTCTGAGTGGATCGTCCAGGTAAATAGAATGTTTGACTATGTGATGTTTCTCATAGTTTTATCTTCAAGTGCCCTGTCCACGTTTTTGTTTCCAGCTTCATTTTGCCTTCCAAGACACAAAGTACCTTTACATGGTTATGGACTACATGCCAGGTATTTGAAATATATTTTTTGATCGGTATTATATTAGGTTTGCAATTACGTTTCAACCAACCAAATGACTGACAGGTGGTGATTTAGTGAATCTTATGTCCAATTATGACGTTCCTGAAAAGTGGGGTAAGCGTTTTCTACACGCTGAAGCATTAGTTCATCAGTACATTCTCTGTATTTCTGTCTGTATTTTCAGCAAAGTTTTACTGCGCTGAAGTAGTCCTTGCGTTGGATGCTATCCATTCCATGGGGTTTGTTCATAGGTTAGTAATTTTTTTTAATGATAATCTATTTTATAACCCCTTATTTTGGATAAAAATTAAATTGTGTTTGTTTTCCAGAGATGTTAAGCCTGATAATATGTTACTTGATAAACATGGACACCTGAAGGTAGGTTGGTGATAGAATGGTATAAAACTACCACTAAACTCTGCGGGATTGTATTCAAAACGTCTTTTTTCATCAACTTTGACGCGTACTCTCAAGCCGAACTTGGACTACAACAATTCCTGAGAATTTTTTATTCTATCAGGCGAGTCTTATGAAAATTAGTTTTAAACATTTGTTAATTAGTTGGGTTATCGATGTTTGACAATTATTCATTTTCCATTAGATTAAGTTTCAATCGTAATCTAATCATCAGCTGCAGCACTAACATGATGACCGTTCTCCAACTTAACTAGTCCTTCGCCGGGATATTGAAACAAATCTTTCAAACACCACTTTCACTACCAGGTTTGGACCTGAGAGTAGAGAGACTAAATGTGATAGGCGCTCCATTTTCTTGGACCCTCAATAAGACAATGTGATGGAACGATGAGAACTTGTCCTGAATTTGTTTCTTTAAGGATGGGTTGAACCAGATTGTGAACTGTTAATGGGAGATTTTCAAAGTTCACATCGTCGGTATACTATCATGCCCTTCTTTACTATAAGGATTCAACAACGATAACAACACTATTCACATCCTTGGTCAAGTATTTACGACAAAATTGAAAACTTTGAATACAATTCCGTCAGTTCAGTGGGAGTTTGAACCATTAACGTTCTGTATTATCATTATGTAGTACACAAATGAACTAACCTACCATAACTTGACGTCGTTATTTTTTTCAGTTGGCTGACTTTGGTACTTGCATGACGATGGACGCGGTGAGTTGATGATAAGAATCTATCATAAGATGTTTATACGGGTGGTGCTTAATGTGACACTTAATCATTTTGTAGAATGGACTGGTAAGAACGGGGCCGAAAACTGGAATGTTGTTGGTTAGGTTGCCAAAAATCCCTAGCTAATCCACTTTAATTGCGAATCTTTGATGAAAAAGTTAACGTTGACACGAGTTGTGCGTTCTTTGTGCTAGTGTCGTTTCCCATTCATGCATTATCATCGTCATGATTCAACCTGGACCAATAGCACTTATTAAATAAAAAGGATTATAATAAGTTAATTTATAGGTGCATTCGGACACAGCCGTTGGAACGCCAGATTACATTTCGCCGGAAGTATTAAAATCTCAAGGAGGTGAAGGGGAATACGGTCGAGAATGGTTGGTTCCAATTAAATTTAATTTTATATGAATCTATTGATAATTGCTGAGTCTTACGCTCGAATTGCCACCTAACATGTAGAAGGGAGTCTTGTAAACATATCACTCTCGCACTGTCATTATTTTTATGTGTTGCAGTGACTGGTGGTCTGTTGGGGTATTTTTATACGAAATGTTGGTCGGTGACACGCCGTTTTATGCCGATAGCTTGGTTGGGACATATGGAAAAATAATGGATCATAAAAACTCCCTGAAGTTTCCTGATGACGTTGGAATTAGCAACGATGCTAAGAATTTGATTTGTGGATTTCTAATGGATCGACATACCAGGTACGCTTGTTGTTTGTTGCATTGGTTCAACCCATTTGGTTGTGCAAAGACTATCGACGAACAATGACTATTTTCAATCTTGATGACAGTTATTGTTCGTTTGACTGTATTTGATTATCAGTATTGTCGATAATCTGTATGCAATTTATGATACTAAATTTTAGATTTAGTTTGTTGGCCAGATTATGTGACTGACCAACTGACATTGTTATTATATTACTAGGCTAGGACGCAACGGGGTAGAAGAAATTAAAGCACATCGATTTTTTGTGAACGACCAATGGAATTTTGACAACATCAGATTAGGTAACTCACGCCTGCTTCTATTTATATTGCTTCTGGTTATTATTTTAATTATTTTAATGACAAACGTTTTGATGTAGGCGTTCCTCCCGTTGTGCCAGAACTTACTGGTGATGACGATACTTCGAACTTTGATGACGTAGAGAAAGACGACAGTCCAGAAGAAGATTTCCCAGTCCCCAAAACCTTCGCGGGGAATCACTTACCTTTTGTTGGCTTTACATATTCTCGAGATTATCAACTTTTATCTTCAAAACGCTTATCTTCCATGCCAAATCACTCTAGTATGGTCGATGGGCTTCCAAATTCTAAGGCATGTCTTTGTCATGTAAAATTTGGGAATCATGCGTCCAGTTTGGAAATAAATTATGCATTTCTTATCCAACAGGAAATGGTCGATCACAAATCATCCAACAATGTTAGTAGCAAGCTGGAAGAATTAGAGGATACTCGGATGCTTCTTATATCTCAGTTGGATGCGGCTACAAAACGGGAAGAAAGTTTACGCGGAGATGTCAGAGATTTTGAAAGGAGCTTGGCACTAATGTAAGTGACAAAAACCATTCATAACCGAACTGTTTAATTATTGGCATTTGGCAATTATTGCTAAATACTAAATTATCTATATTCATTTGGCAAAAATATGTGTTCAGTAGAACAAATGAACGAATTATCCGTCGTCGTCAAATCTGGTTATAGTCTCGTAGTTTTCTGGCTGATCTTGGTAATTTGGCAAGGTTTTCAGTAGACTAGAACTGTTTGCCGTTATGGTGAGGGAGGCTGGTTGGCCGTGAGGGTGAGGGCGAGGGAGTGTATGTGTGGGTGCACAGCTATGTAGACCTTCTGTCCATGCCATGAGATTTGCAGGGACATCCTTCAGTCCGAGCTCTTCATCTTCAACTTCAAATTGGTTAAGGTGGTTGGTAAAGGTGATTCTTATCGACTGAACTGAAGCAAGTTGGCAACTGTCCTCCGGACCATAATTGGTGGTTTGGTTCTTCTTATGTCAACCGTATCACTGTCATCGTCATTACCTTCCGGGTCTTCCAAACGACTGACTTTTGGAGATTGCAGTAGATGACATTACAAAACCACTAGGAAGAATTCGAACCACTACTTTCACTGGTTCTTCTCTCTCTCCGTTGCAATTCGCGATTGTATAATTTAACTACAATAGTTTAGACGAAGCCTTAAGTCTGTGAGATTCAACTTCAATTCTCTCTATCAACTGTTCTTCACTCATCTTCGTCTACACATCGACAACTACTTCACCTGCCCAAATTTTTACG
>JAQIWQ010000274.1:0-20011 GCA_034695825.1 Folsomia inoculata | reverse complement strand
AGTTCGTCTCGGTGAAAGACGTAGCTTTCCCCGAGCTTTCCCTAACTCCACCCGTCACATGCGTGAGCAGTGTGACATCCTTCCTTTCCCTCTGTTTTTAAGTGAGAAACTATTCAATTGCTACTACTGAGGAAACTCATGACACAGAGAAAGCTTAAACAAAAAATCACTCTATGGATAGCAAACTTATCCCAAAAACAGAGTGTAAAGGGAAAAAGATGTCACCTGAAAACGAGCGACGTTACATATTAATGAATATGACTACATTATAATAAGATTACTTTAGAAAGTGGAACTATAAGATAAGATAAATACTTAAATATTATATGTAATTAGATCGCTAATGTTTGGAATAAACCGTTGATTGGATGATTTAATTTAACACCATAACATTAAATAAATATTATAAAACAATTTCTCCTTAATCATACATTGCATTAATTTAATAGTGGGTTAAGTTAATAACAGCCTAACATGAGACCCAAGGTACAGAAAAAGCTAGTTGCATTTCACGAAATGAAGTGACCCTTTTGGGGTGCATTCAACAAAGGTGTGTTGTGAGTTGAGGGTATGTGAGTTATTAACAAACGTAATTGGTTATCTCTCGTAAAGCAAATCGTCCCTTCGACTTGAATGCTATATAGTTACCAACATACTGATGACCTATAATGTAATAACCGTAGTAGTAGTAATTCTGCATAGAAATAGAAACCATATACGAAGGGAGTTCCAAGCCCTTTGAAATGAGAGAGCAGTTGGTAATAAAAATCTTTGTTGCACATATTCATTGTAGAGGTTTTATTAAGGACCGTTTTAGAACGTAAAAAGAAGGGTCGCTTTTCGTAGGCACATTCGATCATGGTAATCTGTATGTACGTGAAGGTTAGTATTCGCTGTCACTTTGGTGGATTCGTTTGAGGGAGCAAAACTCGTGTATCGTTATATAAGTAATTGAAGGGTGTGAAAAGTAAATTGCGAAAAAATTGAAAACCTAAAATATTTAATGATCATGACGTCTGATAATAAAAACGTGAGATTAGTTACTAGAATGGCAATTACTGTTTTTAAATTGAACTGTAGTTTACCCAAGAATGAAACCAGTGAAGTATTTTATGTCACTGATTATTTAAAGGGTCAAGAAGAAAAATTCTTTCGAATTCAAGCACCGAATTTGTTCAGTGAACAAGAAGCTCTTGAGGTGATTTTTCCACACATTAGTGGGATTTACACCGCAATGCAACAATTACGGAGACCTTGCTTCACCTTTGAGCAAGTGATCCGTTTCGTCAGAGAAGTAGAAAGAAATGTGGTGATTAGAAATATTTTAATTAAAAACTAAAGTGAGTGATCTTGACCTTGGAGGGTATTATAATATTCTATGATGAAAGATGGAACAATGTGAAAGTAAGAAAGTCAATAGGCAAGCAAACTGAGTGAAAAGGTTACGAACTATAATTATACATAGAAAAGAACAAAGTTTGTGTATGTATTATGTATGATTTGTTAAAATTTGGTACCACCGACACCAGTACAACTTCATTTTCACTACTCCTATACCAACTTATACAGCTCATTCTCCCGCTCATTTTATTGAATTTACCTATACTGACTCAATTAGTGCATATTTTATACGACTCCGGTGGTAACGCACCCCCTTCGGGTCCGGCTGTGGTACGGGCCCACGTACTAGTAGTCTGTATACCCCAACGGTTTCCCTCCATTTATTTGCCACCAGTTGAATATAATGTGTAAACAAGCTGAAAGGAGTAGGGAATCACCGGTAAAAGAGTGTGGTTTATATAATTTGAACAATAATACAGGATTAATATAAAAGTGGATTAGACTAGAAATGTTTAATGGACTTTGAGTGTAATTAACTGTGTGGAATCCGTGTTTGGTGATTATCGTGATTAGTAAGAAGGTGAAAAGAGTATAAAGGATCGTATCATCCTCTAAAGGTAAGTATCCATTTAATGTAATGATATTGATTCTAATTTTGAGAGGAATTGGACAATTTCGTCAAACTAAATGATTGTCAATGATGTTAATGTAGTGGTTTTGTAAGAATAATATAGTGTAAGTGTCGTATTATGACTTGCATCTATTGGATAAGAGGAGATATTAGAATTACGTTGTTGGTTTTTGTTTTAATGCATTTGGGTAAAGTAAATACCCAAATACTATTAAGGTTCATTAAGCAAAGTGAGGCATGGTAGATGGTAGAATGGCATTATTCTACAAAGTGGAGAATAGTGAGGGATAGAATGGCATTATGGTTCCATGATCAGAGCTGAAAGCCCTCTTTGTTTTTGCAACTTTAGTAATGTCAACGAAGAGAGTGTTGAGAAAACGGCCACAACAACAACAGCCTAAGCGTGCAGTCCGCCAACCTGAATATGATGTTGCTGATGTGAGCGAATTATGGATTGATAAATCCGGTAAAGTGAAACTAAGGATAGGATGGGCTGCCAGTGATGGCGAAATGGATGACCTAAACAAGAAGGGTTCGCTTTGGAAAGCGTTGAATTTGAATCCGGAATTGCAAGATGCTATTGAAAAAGCAAAAAAGAGCGACCAAGGGGCCAGAGTAGTAAAAGGATCAAGTTATCTTATACGGATAATGAGGTAGATGGGGAGTATAAGATGATAGATGATGCAAAGGTAAAAACCTTGCCTTATTAGAAATAACAAATAAAATAGTATTCCCTCTTTTATGCAGGATAATTCCACTTTGGAAAGCGCCTTTAATGCCATGGATAAGGAGGATGATGTACAGGTCATCACGCGAATTGACCCGAATCCAATTGATTTGGGGGTAAAAAAAACATTAATAAGTTTGGAATGAAAAACCGAAATCGGTTGAATATAATGATGACGTCTAAACTGGTAATTGTGATAAGGATTCGGATGGAGAATCGGAAGTAGGTTCGGATGCAACATATGACGGCCACCTGATTGAACCAAATTTGGGTGAGGTGAATGTTACCGAAATGAATGCAGTCGAGCAATGGCGAGGTGTGGGACAAGATACGAACCCATCAATACGAGTGGAGGGAAACAATGCTCCCGAAGGATTCTTTCCGAATCCTCACTGGGTAAATTATAGAAACTTTATATAAGCTGAATTAAAGTAGTAATATAATAGAAATACTATTGGTGATGATAAATTATGCAATTTTGTGTCATGGTATTGCAGATACCCTCCTTTCCTCTTAGGCTACTATCCATAGCCAACGTAAATACGCCAGACTTGACGTCACCCGAGCCTGGGTTAAATGTTGGGGATATGGACAGTATGTCGTGTCTCTCGATGGGATCTTTTAGCTCACCGGCTATTGATGCGGTACCTTTTGCTAACTTACTCTAAAATATGTTACAAAACAAAAAAACCGATAATGAAACCGATATGAGAGTAATCTCAAGAATTACTGATGATGATGATTAAAATGAATATGAATTCATTGCAGATACTACCCTTTCAGATGCCAATGCCAGTAGTAGGAATGGGGATGCATTTCCAAACCTTCTGTGGTTGGAATATGGTAAGATAATATTAAATGGTAATGATGAAGGGAATTATAATGGTAATACTGGGTCTAATGCAAGCTAACTTATTAATAGATATCATCCGGAAACATCGTGTCACAAAATGCCACGATTCTCAACCATTGTGTAGTTCCTCAGCCACCTTTTCCTTTCCCTGTGGACCAGCGTTATGGATTGGTGGTACCGAATGTGCCAGCAAAATGTAGTCGATGTTTTGTTGTGGGACATGTACGTAGCCAGTGTCCCCGTAGGAGAAAAAATAATTCCAAACAATTAATGCTATAAGTATGTAAAAGTTGTAAATGGAATGAGTAAGATGACCTGTGTATGATGTATGTATGTGTATTGGGTACTCCTAACTCCAATTAATTTAAAAACTTCTGATATGGTTAACATAAAATATGGTATAATGATAATATATAAATGATGGACATGTGTGGCTAATAATCAATATTATGCTATCTTAAAGTTTTTAATGCCTATTTCGATATGAATTTTGCAATAAAATGCTAATATATTATATGACATGTGTCTGGACTCCGAAGATAATTACGACCCGAATGTTCTTACTTATTTAGTAAAATAGACTAAAGAGACGATTTGCTTTAAGAATACGGTTACGGGATATAAATTCTATGGTTTATAATTAATTCATAATGCCTAGAATTTTTTGTTTGGCCTAACGCTTACCGTTTAAAGACGGATACACGCTTAACCTTTAAATACGGTTTGCTAACAGTTTAATTACGCTTGCTTTCCGTTTAAAGACGGATAAATGCTTAACGTTTAAAAACAGCTTGCCTTGCTTAATGTTAAAGACAGCTTACCTTGCTTAACGTTTAAAAACGACTTGCCTTGCTTAATGTTAAAGACAGCTTACCTTGCTTAACGTTTAAAAACGGCTAGCTAACATTTAAAGATGTGCTTGCAAACATTTAACTACGACTTGCATTAATCAGCTGGAGACGGAATTCCATTGGTAAGGAATAACTTAATTATCTAAAGCCAATAATCAATATCATTTCCTTAATAAGTAATTGATTTACAGGTGTAACATCAAAAACTTTGACTTTGAGTGGAATTGGATATTAATTGTAAAGGTAAGTACGTAGGCTAAATCATTACTTACATATGCATGGATAATTAATGAAGCTTAGTATGGTGTTCATCTAAGAATCATACTTGTTGATAATAATTTAAGATATTACATACATTAGTAGCTTAGTGCATAACTGTGCAGAAATTGACATCTATAATATAATAATAATGTGAATTGAGATCTATAATAATGAATCTACTTTCTGTAGTTCCTCATTTATAATAGAACATGGTGTTATAATAGTTTACCGAATTCACATACTTGCCTAATGTGAGTCAATTGAATATTACTAGTGTAAGATTTAATTACAAACCGTATGAAATGTCAAATACGAGTTGGCACATGAAAATTAATTACATTTAGCTCTTATTGTAAACTATGATGAAAAATGAATTGAGGAATGAATATTGTAAAGTGTGTACTACAATGTATAAAGAAAGTTAATCCAGCTCGGTTTCGAAGGGATCTTGTTCGGCGATGAGTTCGAGAATATCTTCTTGGTCGTCCAAAAATGGGGAGGAGGGACACGGGAGGTGGTCAGGGCATTTTCCAGACAAAGGTGTAGGTGGTCTAGAGGGAATATTGGAAGGTGGATGGCGATCCACTGATGTTTGAAATGCATCCTTAAAGAAATACTTTGTGAGATTTCTTTGGTGTTCAGGGATAATTTGAACGGGTTTCCTTTTTGGGGTGACATAAGGGGATTTTAATGCCACTATTCCTGAAGAGGAAGATTTTGTAGTGGTAGTGGAGGGTAATGGTTTGAACAGGGAGGTAGTGGGTAGAAGAGGGGGAATTGTTTGTGATGCGGTCCTCCTAGCAGGGTCATTACTGTCGAATTTGGTAGAGTGTCGAGTATCCTTGGTTGGAACATAATGAATACGAGGGGTTCTCTTGGAGTGGGATGGGACCACTACTTGGGATTTGAGTGTCGGTGAGTGACTGGTGTGGGGTAATAACTTCCTGTTCCGGGCACATGGATGAGAGTGTGTCGATTTACGATACCGAGCTGAGGTTGATAGGCGATCGCTCGGCCGATGGTCATAAATAACTGTTGAGTTATTTAATTGGGTTTTCAGACTCGACGATACGGGTATAGTAATAGGCGTATTACTATTATGACGGAATTGACTAGTAATAGTTGTATTACTATGTCCAGAAGCATAAGTAGTAATAGTTGTATTACTAGGTTTACGTAAGGGAGTAGTAATAATGGTATTACTAGGTCGACGGTTTGACATTTGCACTTTAGTTGAACTGTGGGGATGAGGAACGGTAGATCGGGAGTGTGAAGCAGGATGGATATGCTGGGAATGTCCCGTGTCTTGATGTCGTCGATACGAAGGAATGAGGAGTGGTTTGAAAGGGGTTGCAGTGTAGCGAGGGCGATATTTTAGTATAAGCTGCTTCAAACTCTCCCGAGTTAGTTGAGTGTCGAAACCCAATGGACGAATGTATTTATAAAGGGGATTTGATTCTCCCGTTGGGGGTTTATCGAATTGGCCGATTATGCAGATAATGTTGGGTATGAGATCGAATATGTGGCGATGAAAATTAGCATTCTTTGGATCGAATGGGCTGATGGCAGCTAAGACTTCTTCTGCCACTCGATCTAGGATGAAACTGTCATCGAGGAGGTTGACAGTGCAGTGCTGAGACAAATAGTTGCCCAAAGCGAATTTCCTTGGTGCATACTTCCTAATTTCTTCCCTGAGTTGGGAGAGAAAGTGTGAGTTGGTTAGGTCTTGGGGTTTTTGTGTTGGAGTTATCTGGTCCGGCATAATTTGAGACGGAACTAATGGGGGAGGTAAGATGCGAAATATAAACTTAATTCGTTCCTCCATTTCCTCTGGACTTGCACAATACGATTTATACACTTCGTATATTTGTGAACGGTGAAGTTCATTCTTGCTTATTTGACGACTGTGTTTTAGTTTGAGCCCTTGCTTCAGTGTTCGATAAAAAATCCTTTCCGACATCAGGTATCGGAGTTGTGGTTGATTTTTTAAAACAAAAAAATTGCCGCTGAATTCAGCGGGTAGAATAGAATGGGCAATTGCTAAATTGTCGAATGGTCCCTGAGGAAAGGTAGTAACAAATAGCTGTAGGCGTTGTAGAATTGGGACAGCGTGACGTACAGATTGTATGTAGAAGCTGTATAGCAAATCACGATCTCGAAATGGAAGGGAAAATCCCGTGCTTGCACGATTTGGGTGAACATTATTCACTAGAGTGGAAACTTCACTATTTGCTCTAGTTAAAAGAATGTTCTTCTTCATGATAAATGTCACTGCGTCTTGCTCTACCGTTGAACCCATGTTGATCGTTCGTTGTACACAATTTTCTAATGGAGAAGTGTTTGTTTTAGAAGTGAAAATGGGACTGAATTCAATTTCGAGCTTGACACAGTTCTAAATGAATATTATTACTGGGTCAATGAGGGGAGAATTTTGATAGGGTGAGCTCCTAATCTATTGTCCCGTTAATTTATTCTAAACTCTATTAATACGACGGAGAGGGAGATCAAGTGCCCATTCAGTCGCGTGATCAGAAATCTAACTGACTCTATTGTTGGTATAGTGGTTTGACTAAACGCACTTTTATTGTTATAAAATTTCTTGTAGTTTGCATGTCCTCTCGTCCATTGTAACGCCGGAAAACTGCGAGCTCATTTGGGATTACCTCCATCATGAAGTTAAATTGTGCCTCTGTGGGTAAGAAGAAGATTCCATGTTTGGACATTTCTTCGAAATGAAGAATGAGTTTGGCCATTGTGAAGTATTCCTGACACCCGGTACAAAAGTACGATGGTTTAGGAAGAAGGTTCAATCCTAACTGCGGGTTATCTCCGATGTGGCACTCGCGAGCATCTGAATAGGCCAGCCTTCGGACTTCTTTACAAGCTGGATTATTTTTCATGTGATTAACAATGTTTTTAGGGATGGGATCCCTAAAGTCGCATTGTTTATTGAAGCACTTGTATGATTTAGTCACTGTAGACTTTTGTAAAGGGGTCAAGTCCGGAACATTAGGTTTCCAGAAAGCCATTCTTAAAATAGGTAAGCACCGAGTTCAGTGCATGTCAGTGTTTGTCAACTGAAGGGCAGACATAAGTCTGAACAAGAAATAGATTTGTTGATTTATGTCATTGTATGAATAGATTTCGTTATTCATGGATTCGACGGTTTGGTACTTCTGCCATAACAATGCATGATAGCAAACGGCATAATTGTGGGCTGCTTCATGAGTGAGAGATGGTGACAGGTTTAGAAACCGTTCTTTTAGTGTGTGTAATCGTTCCGCTTCTGAAGTGTGATTGAAGAAGGATGAGAGGTGTTCCTTTGCATAGAACAATTGAATGAGACATATTTTGGGTCCGGGACAGTTCATTTTATTTTTTTTGTATTTTTTTTGTAGGGTCTGTTATTTGTAACAAAGGTCATTCGTGTGATGTTTACACTCTAACAAAAACACTCGTTAATTTCTTAACTGAAATTATTAGGAGAGTTGGTGGATTAGATTTTGAAGCTCCAACTGTTTCTTGATGTATTTGTCAGAGTTAGTAAAATGGTGCCTCCAATTTTCCAATCTTCTGTACCGCTGAGTCATAGAGCACTCCAAGAATTTAACGAACAAATTAACCACACTACTTGTAACGTTAGGACACGTGTCTCTAAATTTTGAAGCGATGCAGTCCCGTCGTTGTTTGGGAGTTAATTGTGTAAAAAAATCGTCCCACGGTGGGGGAACCATTTAGTTGACAAACTCTTGAATCAGTTTCATTAATTGATTATAATTATATTCAGTACGAAAGTCTGGGGTGTCAAAGTCTCGGATTAATGCCCGGGTTGAATAATAGTACTCCCAGATGAATGCACTGATTTGTTCGGCACTAGTTTCAATGGTTGCCTGCGACACTAACGGGTAGACGTTGATAAGTTTATATTCAATTTTTCTTGTTAAAGACTGTTTATTCCTTAAATCAAACAAATGGCGATATATCTTTTTGTTTATAGACATTAGGACACGTAAAGCTTGGTAGTGGTGATTTTCTTAATACTCGTAACGTAGTTGTAACTGGATATGATTCCACAACGGGATGATTTACTGTAGGAGAAGGAGAAAGTCATGAAAAATTACATACTAAGTATTATTACTTAAATTAGTCACAAGACAAAAGCAATTGTTTGGAAGCAGATGAGAAATTAATTTTTTAGAGTAACATTGGGGCATCTTTTCAATTTCGGAGCCTTGGATAATGAAGTGGAGGTTGATGGTTGTATATCATTCTCTTTAGCAGAGGTATTGATCGTAACCAAGGGACCAGCAAATGGGAGGGGTGAAGTGGTATCCATTATGGGTAGTCGAGCCATTAAATGGGGCATCTTTTCAATAGATAGTGGTGGAGGGGGTTCAATTGCTGGGAGTTCGAAGTGGGTTATATCCAAGAAGGGATCATCATAACGCGGTGGTTGCCTTTTAGTAGTGATGAAGGGTGGTCCATTTGGATCAGGGTTAACTTCAAGAAAAGTAGTTTCTAAATCCACTTTTTCTCTGGTCCAGTCCCGTGTAGCCTTCACCGTTCTAGGTTTTCGAGACAATCCTTTCAGGCGTCGTCGTAAATTGGAAATGGGCTTCGCAACTATTCGTATGATTGCATATAATAGCAGTACGAAGGTGATTCCACATAGAATGTTTATGAACACTTCTAAATATGTGGGAAATTTGCACGTTATTCCTCCATCCCGAATGACTTCATCTAAAGTCAGTGCTCGGGTGACTTGACTGAGTTGAATCACTCCCAGGAGCCGGTAGACATAATATAAAAGGACAACGATGAGTGTGAATAAAATGATGTCGATTATAACGGACATAGTGTTCATTCCTTGAAGCTTATCAACAACCCGGTCGTGTAGGGTTGGTAGATTTTTGAATTCCTCAAGAGTAAAATTTCGACGCTTCCAATTTTCATCCACTATATCTGTGAGATATCGAAAGGAAGGAAGCAGTGATGTGTTCGTTGTCGATGGAACGTAAGAATGTGGTCTTGCAAATTTCAATGGTATTAAATGGAATTGGCTCAGTGTCATATGTCGGGTAATGCAAGGGAAGGATGGGTGAATGTACTCTTCGAAATGTACTTGTTCAAATGCATCAATTGATGAATGAACGGTGTAGCGAATTTTGCAATTACAAGGTAGATTTATTAGTAATGCTCCAATTCTTGCGATGCTTAGTAGTGATTGAGGTGGTTGATGCGCGCATAGTACATTCATGTCATCCGGAGGGTTGGTAATTGCGATTTGATCACGTTCGAGGTAAGTTATTCGAAGAGCTCGACTTGGTTGTTCAATATAATGACAAACATCTAGGTCGATTGTCGTTCCTCCGGACAATAAGTAGTGAGTACAGGGATCACCTAATATAGCGGCTGCCAAGTTAGTTTCTAAATGACAAAGGGGTGAGTGAAAGATTCCACATCTATGGGCTGCAATGTCACTAAGTGGGTAGATTCTATCTTCCGACTTGATGACGAAACTGGGTGGTGAAGAAAGTACTAAAGTGTGATTATTATAAGCCATGGGGACTGGAATTACTTCATAAATTTCGAATTCGGTCTTTATAGGTTGAAATGGAATTTTTAATAGTATGTCAATCCAGTGATCTGAATAGTGACATTCCGTTATGTCCAATTTGTAGTAAGCTCCAATGTGTTCCAATGGGATTGCCAATGTGTGAGCATATTTACGTAGATCCGTATCGAGTTTTTGTAATTCAAGAATTAGGGTGTCTTCCGAAATATATAACGAGGGGATAAGTCGACTGTGGCAAGCAAGTTTACTTGTCAGTGACGTTTGTAAATAAAAATCAAATTGTTGGAGATACATTAAGTCTGTGAAAAGGGACATAATGATATCTCGATCTTTAGTGCGATAATGATACTCGCTTTCAAAAGATTGTTCCATTTTAAGAGCCATTTTATTTAATATTGTTTTAGTTTGATTTTCGAAATTGGATATTTCCGTTGCTTCCATTATGACGTTTCGATGAGAGACGTCAATCCTTTCTTTTAGTGCTTTGACATATCCTTTAATTTCGCTGTATTCGCTGGTCATCTGCTTAACATAACCTTCCGTTGCTAGACCAAAGAGAGCTTCATTTATGTCACCAATGAAACTAAACGGTGCTGATCGTTTTTGGCGAGGGGGTTGTTTCGGGTTTGGAGTATTCTGAAGAGGGTGGTTATAAACCTCTGCCCAGAAGCGTTGAGATTTTGCTTCTAGTTCGCCTTGTCTCCAAGCTCTGTTTGTTGTTGTTTCAGCAGGATTAAAATTTTTAGGATCGGTCATTTTCACAAAGTTTGTCCATTCCTTCCATTCAGCTTCATCACTGTATATGTCTGTAACTGGGTCTTCGGTAAAGGTAAGTGGATGGCCGTAGTGGAGATGTCTTTGTTGATTCATCTTCGGGGGAATTTATTTCTTCCACTTCATCTTCACTACTGGAGTATTCGGTTACTAACTCCTCAATTGGGAGCACGGTTGATGAGATTGTATTTAACTGAAATATTGGCAACTCCCTAACGGTGGAGAGTATTTGTCTTTGAAGTTTAGGTTGTTCATTTTTGAAAGATGATTGATGTCGTAGTTTATGCTTCTCTTCTAGATCGCCGTATGTTGAGATATTTTTGCCAAACTTTACAATCCGATGTGGAGAAATTTTAAGAAATAACCATGGCTCAGGTTTTTGGTTTGGATCAATTGGAATAGGAGGATTTCCTCCTTTATGAAATGCCCGTCTAAGAAGTGCTGATGATTCATAGGCTTGTTTCAGAGATTCCAAAACTCGTAAATAAAAATCGCAGGGGTGTTTAGTGCAATATTTCCAATGGTTCAGAGGAACAACTTGCATTTGAGGGATCATTGGGATTCGAAAATGAATGACTGCAGATCCGGTGTAAACATAAGTGTTCCGTTTGAGACGAGGGAAAGCACCGGTGAAAAGTCAAATTGGATTCAGGCTATGATGGGGATGGATGAGGGGAATCGGTTTTAATTCGTCGTCTAGATCGAGGGAGGGTGGTTTTGCTCTCTCTCCTGGGTCGGTGTTGGCGTGGGATTGTGGAGAGAAATGCCCCAACGTTAGTCCAACTAGTAGAATGAATACTGCTTTCATCTTGTTGACTAAATATAAAATGGTCAAAATTAATGTATAGTTAAATTTAATTAAGCTAAATTTATTTTAGTATAATTCATAATCTTCTAAATAAGCCGGGCGTTTAACTTGTCGACGAGGACGCCGTGAATAATCTAATGTATTAGGGGTCAGAGGTCTCTGATTTTGTAATATCGTATTAACTTCATTAATTGCATTGATAACGGAATGAGGTATGTCCTCATCATAATCAGGGGAATTATGTGGTGTAGGAGGTACTGTAAATTCTTCAGATCTGTTGTCAAGAGATGAATGGGAGGCGCTGAATTCTTCGAATTGTAGACTGGACACATCGTTCTCTGGAGAAGATGTCGTTGTAATTTTAGGTGGGGCCTTATGATGTATTGCATTGGTATTTAACTTTAGATGAGGTATCTGTTCAATGTGCACTTCATTGGTAGACACATCGTCATCTGATGAAGATTCATCATCAACTATCATCTGTGGGTAGTATAGCGAATTGACGGGCTCATTGAATGAATCAGATTGGGGTTGGTCCTCGGTTGTAGGTATCGGTTCCCATTTAGTAACTTCAAATTCATCATCAGCATACTCGTAATAATAATAGAGGCTTGATATGATAGCTCGTAGTTCGTTGGGAGTTGTAGCATGACTTGAATATTCATGATGAAGTAGTTTAATCAAATGTTGGAGAGATATCCAGTCTCGTGTGGTTTCATAAAAACAAATTGCTGCCATGGCATATGCAATTTCTTGATGTGGATAATTTCCGGATGTAAATACTTTTATTTGGTGTTCCACTGGAATCCGAATTTTGTGTTGATAAATTTGCATTGCTGCACTGAGTAATTTCCAATCCATTTCTCCGGGCTTCACTATCATTTGTATGACTGTGACGGTTTTCATTCTTTTATTTTCATAGTACTTATGTGTATCAATCCTGAATTGATGTGCCTTTAACGTTTTGTTAGGATTTTCGTAAATTAGATGGTTGCTTATGATTATGTATTTATCCCCAATTTGAATCCGATCGTAAATGTCACAATCTCTGATGGGGAACAGAGTGGATCCCTGTTCCTCTAATACGAGAATGATATCTCCACTGTCCCGTACAAGGTAGTTTAGTAGAGCACTCGTGGTGAGAGGGGGAACGTAATGTTGGTAGCACAGTACAGTCGGTATACGTATTTCATTTGAAGTTTTAGATGTTGTATCCGGGAGAATGAATGGGTAATTCCAGAGCGACAGTAAATGAGACGTGTGGTTAGTTGGTTGAATGAATTTCATAGTTTTATTTAACCTCTCTTTCCATTCATTAAAACTAGAAGGGTCCTCATCCTCACTGGAATCTGATTCTTCTGGTCGTTGATAATAAGGTTTCATGTTTTGAACATGTCGAATCATCTTTACTCCATCCACTGGATTAGTTACTTCATAATTAATGTCTGATAACTTCGCTGTGATCAGATATGGTCCATGCCATCGTTTAGTTATTTTAGGAGTGGATCCTAAAGGTGTAGCAGGGCTAAAAATTAAGACCAGTTCGCCAAGTTGGTATTCAATTTGATTTCTTCTTCTGTTGTACTGAATGCGCTGTCTTTCTCTTTCTTTGGTAATGGCTTGTCTAATCATTTCGCGAATAGATGATAATTTATGTATCTGTTGTTCTCTATTTTCAAGTGGCATCATTCCTAGTAGTTGGTCGATTTGAAACAGTGGTCTACGAGCATAAACGAGTTCAAACGGTGATACCCTTAAAGTTGATTGGATTGCGGTATTTGTGCCCAATTGAATTACAGGCATATATTGATCCCATTCATCATGTTCGTGTTTATCTAAGAATCCCCTGAGTACTTGTTTTATAACGCTATTTTGGCGTTCTACTGGATTTGCTTGAGGATGATAAGCTGAGGTTGTTTTCTTGTCAATGCTTAAACGATTCATTAATTGCTTAATGACCGTTCCGAGAAATGATGTTCCTCGATCCGAGATGATTGCTCGTGGTATTCCGTGATTAGCAATCACTTCCTCTAGTAGAACTTTTGCTACCGTTGGTGCTGTTTGATCAGAAGTACTTTTGAGTATGACATACTTCGTATAAACACACATAATGGCCAAAATAAATCGGTGGCCCGAAGCACACGTTCGCATAGGTCCGGCGAAATCAATGGCAATGATATTGAATGGTGTTTCATTTACCACCGGTAATGAATCGAGATATCCTTGTGGTTTGCGTATGGGTCTTTTACTTCTCTGGCATATGTCACAAGACCGTACATATCTGTAAACTATACTTTTCATAAATGGAAAGAAATAGTTTGCGGATATGCGGTTAAAAGTACAATCAAATCCTCTATGCCCTCCTACAGGACTGTCATGAAAATTTTGTAATAACTCCGTTCGTAATGCACGAGGAACGAAGACACGAGGGTATCCCAGTTTGGTGTTATAGAGAATATCATTCAGTACAATGTATTTATCTTCAGTTTGTGGGTCCCTTTGTCGTAATTGTTCCAATATTGCTTTGCATTCTCTATCTTTTTTTTGTAATGGGGCCATAGTAATTTCGGTTACGATTAATGATGATGAATGAAATAGTTCATCAATTGTGACTTCAGGTTGGTCATCTTGGATAGGAAGTCTACTAAGAGCATCACAATTGACGTGGTCTTTCCCTTTGCGGTATTTGATTTTGTAATCATATTCTGCCAATAATAATAACCAGCGGCAGAGTCTCCTATTCGACTGTCCTGCTTTCCCAAATCCGGCTTGTGTCATCGCATTGTGATCAACTATTACTTCAAAATATTTCCCGAATACGTATGGTCGAAATCGTTGTATACCAAATACCATGGCTAGGAGTTCTTTCTCTGAAGTAGAATATCGTTGTTCTGCCGGATGAAAAACACGGCTTGCGTATTCTATAACGTGTTCCATTTCCGCCTCTGGTTCTTTTTGAGTTAAAATTGCTCCAACTCCATAATCTGACCCATCACTATGAATTACTGGTAGTAAATCTTCTCGAAAATGTCGTAATATTGGAGGAGAAGTTAATAATTGTTTGATGGTGTCAAATGCTTTCTGGTGTTCGTCCTCCCAGGTTAGCGGTGAGTAATTTGCCATTAAGGTGTATAAGGGTTTTGCTATCGATGCAAAATTTTTACAAAAGCGTCGATAATATCCAGCTAGACCTAAAAATTCGCGAAGTCTACGAATTGTATTAGGGGGTTGGATTTCTTGTATTGCTGCTATTTTCTTGGGATCAGTTTCTACTCCGTTTTCACTAATCCAATGTCCTAACATTTTAATTCTGGGCATTGCCATTCTGCATTTTTTGCTGTGCAAACTGAGGTGTTTGGATTTCAGTTTTTCAAATACTTTGCGTACATGAGTGAGATGATCCTCCATGTTTTCGGAGTAGATTACAATATCGTCAAGATAAATAACAACGAATTGATTTAGATATTCGGCAAACAATTGGTTGAGTATCCTTGAGAAAGCGGAAGGTGCATTTCGTAAACCGAAGGGTAATCTGCGAAATTTGTATAATCCAGTTTGAACCACTACCGTACATATTAACTGGTCTTCTGGTTTCAATTGTATTTGTAGGTAGCCTTTTGCTAGATCCAGAGAAGTGAAGACCTTTGCTTTTCTCAATTGATCGAACATTAGTTCTTGGGACATAATTGGAAATGAGTCAACTAATGTGCATTCATTCAATTTTCGAAAGTCGCAACATGCTCGTGAAGTCGGTGCCTCATTTAACGTTCGGTGACCATTTTTAACGATGATGAGGGGAAACGCCCAAGAAGAATCTGATGGTTCAATAATGCCTTGCCGTAGAAATTCATCTAAGTGTTTCTTAATTTCTTGTCTCTCATATTCACTTGTTCTATATGGTTGTTGTTTAATTGGAGTGGTTCCAGGTTTTAATTGAATGTTCTCCATAAAAAGATCGGAAGGTTGGAGGATTTCTCCCTCGGAGTAGAAAATATCCTTGAATTCGGTGAGTAAATCAAGGAATAATTGACGTTGGTTTAATGGGAGTTCTTTATTTAAAATAGTTTCGACATCTTCATCCCGGAGAATGAGGGTCGTAAATTCTGGTAATAAAGTTTTATCACTTTGGATATTAGTCTCGCATGTTTCCTCCTTGTCCGGATGTGTGACAGCAATAAAACTTAATAGTTTTGTTTGCGCGTACAATTTTACTTGTCGGTCTCCATTATTTGAGATTCTAGCTGAGAGACCACCGTCGGTGTATTCAATTTCATCTACAACGATATTGTGTTGTAAGAATAATGTTGGGTTGACTAATATTATGTAATATCCATCCTTCAAATAGGAGTCTTGGAGTGGGATTGTACAGTAATCAGTCGGATAAAGTAAAATATTCACTGTTAGTCGAGCAATCTCCTGATTTGTATGGGGCATTTCCTTTGTCTGAGGTTCATCCCTCTCTTCCGGTCTTAGCAGTAACGAATGGTACGGAATATGATGACTTGGGAGAAAGTTAACATGTTGTCCATCTGAAAAAATGAGACGATCGTTACTGAAATCCAGAACCATCTTATATTTTCGTAGGAAGTTTCGCCCAAGTAAAATATCGAATAGATTTGTTTTAGTAACAAATAAATAAAGATTAAAAGACTTGTTTTTAATGTCAATAGAAATATCAATTTGATGGGATAGAATCGTAGATTGGTCAGAAATTCCATGAAGAATAATCGGTGTGGGTGTAGGTAAAGGATGAAAAACAGATATTAATTCTTGGTTTATTAACGAAATATCAGATCCAGAGTCTAGGACTGCTACAAGTTGATTATTTTTCAAAGATGAACTATGAACGTAAATAGCAGTCAAGGGTTGGTCTAATATTGTGACCATATATTCTGGATAGTCTGTCGGGGATTTGATCTGAGGGTTCCCCTTTCCCTCATCTGGAAGTTTAAAGCAGGACAGTTATAATAGAAATGCGTAGGATCGTTGCAATGATAGCAACGTCGTTGAGTTTCGTGTCTTGGTAAACCTGATCGTGGAAACGGAGAATCCGGACGTAATGTCGGATCAAAAGTTACGCGTCGTTCCCTTGGTTCTCCATAAGAATCGAAATTTTGATATCTTTCTGTATTTTGAGGAAGATTCGTACGATAGTTTGATGATGGAAATCTTCCACTTTGGTAAGCATAAGACTCCATCGGGTATCGATTACGCGGATTTTGAAATGGGGGAGCTGGAAATTTTCGCCTCGATTGGTAAGAGTTGGGTCCCGTTGGAGGAGAATTTGATGAGTTGTGATCAAATGATGGATGATATATAGGTCGTCTATCTTTAGATGGTCTCGTGCTCTGCAATAAAACTACTTCCTCATTTTCGTGTCGTTCCGCAAGTTGATCAGTTAACATACTTGATTCATCTGCTTTAATGAGCAACTCCATTAACTTTGAGAGTGTCTCTGGATTATGCAGATTTACAATTGTTAATATACTGGGGCGGAGACCCCTCTTGATATAATTAATTCGCTTTTTGTCCGACATGTCATTTTCCAAGCGAGTGGCTAAGTTGTCAACTCGGATTGCGAAGTCATAACAACTCTCTGAATTTTTTTGTTTTGTATGCCACAATTTATATTGAATGGCTTCGTGACGGGTCTCAATTGGCCCCCCACTGTTTAAGAAGGATGATTCGAGGGATTGCCAATCCCAGTCGCCTTTTTTATCGCGTTGGCGTTGTGCAGTGTTCTGCACATACCACTGAAAAGCGATGCCCTTCATGAATGATGGGAACAAATCACATTTCATGGCATCCGTCCAGTGATTAGATCTGGCAATTAAGTTGTATGATTCAATCCAGTCTTGTGGATCTGAATTAGACCCCCCCGTGTAGTCAGACGGTTTGACTGTAAATCTAGATGGTTTAGTGAGTGCATGTACTGTCTTTCCAGTCTGATCCTGGAAAATGGTTCCAGTGTTGATTGTATAATGAGCTGGCCCCGCTTGTCCATTAATATCGGTAGAATGGAAAATTTTGTGCTGAGCTCCTGTTACTAAGTCATTAAGTTTTTTATTCGTCTCATTAAATAAATTTTGAAAGTCGAAATCTTCCTTTTCCTCCTCCTCTTCATACTCTTGGTCTTCTTGAGGATCTGAGTCTTCTGAGGTTGGTATTGGGGGATCATGTAACTTATCCATTGTATTTTATTATGTTATTTACTTCTGAATTATAGAAATAGCAAACGGAATTCGGCTTCAAAACTTATCAATTTTTGACTGCCGTGTAAATGGGGTTTGCTGCTTGCGTATTTTATCCTTAGATTATGGTTAGTCTTCGGTTTATCAAAGTTCAAATAATAATAGCGACCGGATTTACGCTCTATCTTATTATGTATGAGTTCAAACAGCAAACGTTGGTTCGTGTACTGTTAAACTTTTCCGGCATTCACATCGGAATTTTCCATTTTATTCTCAATATTTTCAATTTCTTTTTTCCTCATTAAGTCAGACACGGTTCCTGGACCGAATGACCCCACCCGCGAGGCGTCTGCTTCTTCTGGCCAGGAATGTAAGTGATTATTGGCTATGGTGAGCCTCACACATTTTCATTTTCAAAAATCCTCATCCAGACTTGGGCTATGCGAATGTACTTGCTAAGACCCGAAGAAGATTTCTCCTTTTCAACGGGAATGCGCTCCTAGTTTCTGGGTGTTTTTCATCCAGACTTGAGCTATGCAATTGTACACTGCTAAGGCCCGAAGAAGATTTCTCCTTTTCAACGGGAATACGCTCCTAGTTTCTGGGTAATATATTCATTAATTCCGTAGAAATATCTTAATTAGCCCCGACGAAATTCGCTACGTTCCGTGGGGTAACGAAAAGGTGTACGTACAGAAATAGGGAAACTAAAGGTTCACCAACAAAAGATTGGTGAGGTTCTTCCGCTAATCTGCACGTTCTCCTGCCACGAGAAGGTAAGATTATGACTTTTTGGTAGCTCGCTACATCAAGTTTCCACCGGCCGAAGAGGAAAATGATGTAGAAGGAAAGCTAAATCAACTCCGCCTCCGGGTTAGATGGGGTAAAATGGGATTTTTTGATAGTTTGAAGAATGGTTGTAATTGAGATGATGAATTGTTGTATGCCTTCAAATGTGAAGTACATGCAAATGATGATAGCGACGAGGATAAATAGCTGAATCCACGTTTGACAAGTTGGAATGGTGCACATTGTAGCGAGGAAAAGATTACAGTTGTGTAATCTAATATCGAAGAAAGGGGAGGATGAGATTACAGTTGTGTAATCTGTTATTGGGGAAAGGGGAGAATGAGATTACAGTGGTATAATCTTAGGTTGGGGGTAAAATAAGAATTAATTGCAAGTGTGCAATTAAGTAGTAAGTGATGTTGCCAATTTAGATGGAGTTTGAAGAAAGATTACAGTTGTGTAATCTATGCTGTTGATTTTGAGGGGATATGAAGATGTAAAGATTACAGTTGTGTAATCTATTTATTACGTGGTAGAGTTAATTAATGGAATTTTGAAGAGGGAAAGATTACAGTTGTGTAATCTAGTAGGAGAAAGTGGGGTAAAATGAATCTAAAGATAAACTACAGTTGTGTAGTTTATAGAAAGGGAAAGTGGGATAGGAGTAACAGTTGTGTTACTCAATTTATGAATTCGTGCGAATGATTTGATAACAACTACGTAACACAGTTGTGTGTTAAAATACAGAAATAATAAATTAAAAAAGTGAAATAAAAATCGTAAAACTATCTGTGTAAACAGTGGTGTTTACAAATTGACGACAGTTGCGTCGTTTCTAATTCATCATTTCATAATTTTGGAGACAATTTGTGTAGTATAACTAGAAATTCAAAAAGATAAATTTAAAGTAGAGAATTTATACCTGAAGTGAAATTGAAGAAACCACCCTTAAGACGCCGCTGACACCAATTTGTGACAGTTGGCTTTGTGGTGAGGGTGCAAGTGAGACGGTTGGGTGAAGTGAAATGAGAGAAGTGAGACACTTGAAGTTAGAGAGAGACGAGGTAGATCTTTATTAGAGATAAGTCAAAGCGAGAAGAACCCGGAGACAGACAGATGCATTGGGTTTTGTTAGTTCGTCTCGGTGAAAGACGTAGCTTTCCCCGAGCTTTCCCTAACTCCACCCGTCACATGCGTGAGCAGTGTGACA
>JAQIWQ010000273.1:0-20036 GCA_034695825.1 Folsomia inoculata | reverse complement strand
CAGAAACCCATCAAAACCCCATCAAAACCCTGGGTTTTGGGTTTTTGGTCCGAAAACCCTGGGTTTTCCTTACCCTGGACATGATTGTAGTCGTTTACTTTATGAAACCCTTTATGAACTTTATGTTACCCTGGAATTTAAAATTATGTAAGATGGAAATTAATAAGAAATACTGTCACAGTACAGGACTGTCAGAATTGGAGACTGAAGAGGTAGTTGAATTTTAGAGATATTTATGCAAGACAAACAAACCACTTTTCTCAACTTGAATTTCAACATTAAATTTAATTAATCATTTTTCAAAAAAAAATTAAGACGAGGAAGGAGATTTTATAAATTAGACATAAGTCCATTTAACCCTCGTCCTTGCCTGGACTAAATTTTGTTATGGTGCAGAGCAATATTTTGAATTTACATGCAATTGGTATAATTTCAAATAAAGAATACTGCACCGGTTGAGAGGATTATGAATTAGAGAAATCAGATTTTAAAATTAAACGTAACATCCGTCGTATTTTTCCCGACATTCTCATCTCATGCTCTGGTTTTGAAGCTAGCAGAAAGTAAAAAGCATACCATTTTATCCACTCTAACTCGACATTCATGGAGTTGGAAAACGTTGTTTTTAACAAAAATTTATTTATGTAAGACACTTCAAATATCTGGAATACCGTAGCATTTATCGTGTTTCAAGTGTTTTGATTGAAATGCTCTAACCATGACATTTAAAGCATGCAATAAACAAATTTGAGGAGATTTGATACATAATTGTCCTCGGTCTGAGCCTGTAAAAAGATTAACCATTTATCGTCTCAATAAAAAGTGATATGCACAAGTCAATTCTGGTCCGGACTAGAGAGGGTAGTTATTTAAGGGAATACTGCCATTTACGAAATTTGTACTTGACAAGTAAGTGATATTTATAGTGGATATGTAGATTATTTCATGGGTTAATTTACATTTTGCATGACAAATAGTATTTGGGATTTATGTATAAAAATATGTGTAAATGAATCTTGATGAATAAGTTTTAGTGATAACCTACAATTTTTCCTACGATTTTCTGTAATGCCAACTATGTGATGTCATTTTCATCAGGATTAATAAACATAAAATAAATATGGTTTGATTGTTTCACGAAATAAGTGATTAAAACCGAGTCCAGTAATCTCAATTACCCTAAAAATTCATAACTAAATTAATCAAAACTAAATTAACTAAATTACTTAAAGTATGTTAGATCTACTCAGTATTAAGAGTGGTAAAAAAATATTTTATGGATGGACTAGTTAGATATTTAGAAACATTATATGTGGGGTAAAAACCACATCAAAAAGCGTTATTAGCTGAAGGGGCAAATTTGCTGGCAATGGTTTTCTGTGTCTCCTTATTATTTATGGCATAGACACATATTTTAAATCACAAATTGCCTATCAAAAAAACATTCTCCCGCCGGTATTCGAACCCGTCCCTATTAGCTCATAGTCGGAGTTGTAGACCACAGGTCTAAATTTACCAAGGAATGGAGCGAAGGACAAACCAATATATATGCATGAAAAATAGGACGTAATGATACTTTCCGTGCTAGTCGAGAGTATAGTTCGAACCATTTTTTAATAAATGCTGGTTGCCACAGAAAAGTCTCAATTTAATACAAAGGAATTTACTGAATAAGTGATATTTATAGGAGGTATTCCAGCTTACTTATCGGGCCAGTTTACATTAAGGTAGACAAATAATATTGTGTTTGTAGAAAGCAGTAAAACCGAGCCCAATAATGTCAATTAGACAAAATATTCATAACTATTTAAAGTCTTTACACACATTCTATTTAGTATTAATGTTGGTAAATAAATATGGATTAAGTAGACATTTAGAAACATTTTATGTGATGACCACATTGTGGTATAAAATTAATATCAGAAAACATTATTGTTATTGGTTGAGATTGGTGCTGCGTATAAATTATAAGTATTTTCTGGGAAGTACTTGCGACTGCGACAAGGGTTGAGAGCATGATTATCACAGAACGTCATTTTCTGGAATTTTCTGAGATTTTCTGATATTTTCCGTGATTTGGTGTAAAAATGCAACAGCTATGTTTGAAATAAATTTTACTATAACAAAACTGTAAATATTCATGATATCCTTCTTCTGATCATTGTTTTATCACGATGCTGCGTGAAGCAGGCCTATTTTTACATTGAACCGTTTAAATGGAATTATTAAATCATGAGAGAACATGAGAACAACTATGTTGTATATCAAAATTCTCAGAGTTTGAATGAGATTATGAATATTCAAGTGTTGTAGTAAACGCATTTTTCAAGAAATTGTGCCATTTTGCACCAAAATCATAGAAAATCGTGTAAAATAGAACCGTGATGCAATTTTCGGAATGCTTGCTGAGACATCAATGGAAGTACTTTTGATACGACGTAGGCCAAGGTACCATAAATTCTGGTCTTTGATGAAATAAAGACTGCGCAAACCCTTTCTACAGCTCTTCTGGCGCCCCTGCACTCCAAGGATGGCATCCGTGTTGGTAGAGTACCCGTGGAATGGGGGACCGGATTCCTGCAGGCAATTCGAAGATAGTTTTATTTTATGTTGAAATACACCATAACGTGAACCAGAGGTGGTTGATGCTACAGCATCCTTGCCATTTTGGGAGTATGTGTATTGATTTCGAACCGAAGATTTCATGATTTGAGCCGAAGTGCATGGAAATGGATTCTTCATATGAAGGCAGCTCTTTGTGGCATATACATAGGTCTGTTGGTAATTGGCCCCTCGTGAATAATACGTACAACTTGGTGCATTGATCCTCCATCTCCATCATGAATGGACTGATGGGGATAAGAACGAATCAGTGTGCGTGCCGACTGCCTTTCGAGTGAGGCTAGGGTTGCGATTGCGACACAGGAATCTGAATGAGTTAAGGGGTATATTAAATAATACCAATAAAAACAAAATCTGATGCAAATCTCACCTTTCTTCTCGTTCTTTAAACTATGCTCATGTCAACGTACATATTATTAAAGACTGTGCTGCACGTCCAACATGGCAGCAAAGGATGATTGAGCGAAGGAGAACTGTGGAGTTTCCTTGTGGCATCATGTAACCACTGGCTGGAAAGTTTTGGGTACCCTCAACGTTTGCAGGGAACCAACTGCTGAGACATCTCCCATGCACCAAGGATATTGTATGGTTGGGTTGAGCTTAACTAGGGTCTGGTGGGGCCCCGGGCCGACCAAATGATGTGGATGGGATGGGAATGTGTCTATTGAGTCCGGTTGTATAAAACTGGCATTAATTCTTTCATTGCCCTGGTCAACATTTAATCTTGCTGCGGAATTTACTTGATGTTTTTATTCTACAGAGGGTGTTTTTGACCTTGACACGATACTCCGCCCATCTGAAATTTAAATTGACATATTCAACGTGCATAAAATAATAAAAATTCTGTAGTGCCAAATGACTAAAAATAAGAGAAAGTCATCTAACGTGAAAATTCAGTTAACCTGATGGTGTTTCGTTCCCTTTTTAATTGTTCTTGGCTGCATCCCTCATAAACAAGACAATAACACCAAAAGTTGATTTGCATTAGAAACGAAACTTTTTGTTTAAATTTTTCGATATGATAAACATTTTTTATCCATAAATAAACTATTTCTTCTAGAGCGATATGTTTCTTTAGGTTTATTTTGAAAAGTTTTATGTTCCATAATTGTTGCCATAAATTAGGGGTAGGTTGAGGAGTCAAAATTGCAGTCTGTAAGGGTCACTTTTTCTATCGCCTCCAGTTCCTTTCCACGACATTTGATTAGCTCTACTCCCTCCCTGTCAACCATAATCAGTTCCCCACACTCAGCATTTGTAAGGGTAGCATTCATACCGTTGACCCAAATAGGGCCGCACTCACTGTTTTCTACTCTACAATCTGCCGACCTAATGATCAGCCCCCAATCGCCCTTACCCCTTTCATAGCCGGAGCATGTCAAGTTTTTAATTCGGGTGTTTCCGGAATCAAGCCACACCCCACTTAGGTCACGCTCTGAACTATTTTTAATCAAAGTAACGTTTGAAATGTTGTTGTGGGAACCATACACCACAATTCCATATTCCAAATTTCGAACATTAATGTTTGACAAGGAGTTTTCATTTGATCTTGTGCAAACAAAAATCCCAGTTCTGACACTCTCTATTTCAACATCCTCAACAGTATTTTTGCACCCACTGATCCGTATTCCTCCGCCTGCATTTGAAATGTTTAAATCTGGTAAATGGTTTTTGTCAAGTATGACATCAATGGAAAATAAACCACCCACGAGCTTTACATTTCTTATCTCGTTTTTTGAGCCCGAGACTTCTATTCCTGTTCCTATTCCAGTGGAGATGGTGACATTTGAAACTCCGCACCCATTGCCCTCAATTGTTAAGCAAGTATCCATAATCAAGCTCATAATCCCATCACCCTTCAAAAATTTCAAAACACTCCCCTCAACCCCGCAAATCTTAACGTTGTCCTGTTTTAAATGAAACACACCCACATATTCACAGTTTACCAATTGAATCGTCCCTCCGTTGGGTACATTTTGAAGACAAAAGTTCAATTCGTCGCTATTTTCGGCTGTTAACTTATCGAAAAATGCAACCACATGATCAACGCTCTGAATTCTGTCCTCGACCTTTTTCATTGTTAGCCCAATTATCATTTCCTTAACCCTAGTTCTGCAGTAACGAATCCCCATAACGACGTCTTCCTCCTTGTCGTTAACCAAACGGTCAAACAAATTTCTTCTTTTCCCAAATGGAATTAGCTGAACAACCTCCCATATGACTAATCCCAATGAAAACAGGTCTGCCTGGTAGGAGTACTCGTTTGTAAATGCTTCTGGGGCCATGTAGTCAGCCGTCCCGGCTCTACTAGTTAACGTGCTTGTTTTTGTCTCTTCTGAATGAACCCTTCGACACAGACCAAAGTCGCCAATCTTTACAGGCAATTCATACCCAGCTTTGGAGAACATGATGTTTTCCGGCTTTAAATCTCTGTGAATAATTTTGTTGTCATGGAGATATTTCAGCCCAGCAATGACATTCTGGACAATGATAAACTGCACAATGGAATCACTTGCGCACTGTGTACCCAACCACTGTCTCAAGTCCTCACCACAAAGTTCCATTTGAAGACAAACAGCCTCCACCGTTGCATACCGCGTCGCTTTTCCGACATATAAATCCCTCACTGACAAGCATTTTTCGTCGTTTGGAATATATTTGAAAATCTTTTTAACGTCATTTGCCGTCAACCTCTCAACGGCCACCTGATGGATTTTAACAACGTTTGGGTGGTCACAATCTGTTGCCAATTGACATTCACGAAGCGTTTGCTGTTGCTCTTTTTCTGTCGCTTCCGTTGTAAAGATGAATTTGACCGCTGTTGACATTTCTGAATGGTCGACAGCTTTTAACACGATGCCAAAAGAGCCTTGGCCAAGACAGGAGGTGAATTTTAGAGGGGATAAAAAAGTGGGAGTGATATTTGTAGATGGGAACCACTTTGAGAATATTGAAGACATTTTTGCAGGTATGCTTAACTGGAGTATGCAAAGGAGCGGTCAGAATGATGAAGTTGTAATGGGGAAGAGAAATGTAATTAATATTGATAAGCTATCTAATCAGTAAGTTAAGTATTTGCGCAATTCAGGACTTGCATGTGTGACAGATGGCCAAGTGGTCTGGCTGCTAGTGTAATGAGAGCGAGAGTGAGAGGAAAGTGAGATGGGGTGAAATGATGGAGAAATTGAGACAGCTCGTTTTTAGAGAGAGAGTGAAGAGATCTTTATTCAAGACGAAAGCCGCAGCGAGAAGAACCCGGAGACAGACTGATGCATTGGGTTTTGTTAGTTCGTCTGGGTGAAAGACGTAGCTTTCCCCGAGCTTTCCCTAACTCCACCCGTCACATGCGTGAGCAGTGTGACACATGACTGGACCTGGTTTATGTATTTGATTTGAAAAAAGTTTATTACTGTGTCCAAGGTATACCCGCGAAAAAATCTCGATCCTATATAGCAATGTACTACCGAATATAATATATTTGTTTTCTAAAATTTGCATGTAGGTTAGGAGTGTGGGGCACACCTAAATAACGTACACCTTAATAATACTGCTTTACTTGACATCATTGCTGTTGTTGTTAACGTTATAGCCCGTGGTTTATAACAGAGGAATAGCCTCTGTGAACGCGTAAATTAAGATTGGAATTTGATGAGAAGTACTGCCACAGCAGTGTCAAAATTGCAGAGGTGGTTGAATTTTAGAGATATAATTAAACGATAGAACAAACAAATCACTTTTTATCATAGTTGATACGGGCTTACTTTTCAACATTATGAAATGAAACGGTGGTAAATACTGGTAGAAGATACATAAAGTAATACATACTAATGCATGCATATTATACAAACAAGTTGAGGTTTGCGGTGGTGGATGATGGATTGAATTGACTGATCGAAACTCAGGCCTTTGTTGCATTTCAGAATTGAATGTAATTACACATGAATGAGGAGCATTTATAAATTAGAAAGTTAGAAAACATCATTTCTAACAAAAATATATTTAGGTACTGTACCACTACTGTAACAATTGTATTTTCCGTTTGATAATAACTTTCAAAGTTTGGTGGGATAAAATCTGTAATGACAGAATGTGTGCAATGTTCAAATATTTATGGATTTGTAGGAGGTGGACAAGATCTATTCGTCTTGGTTGTGGGAATTACTGGAAGAATATTAAGAAGAGAGTTAAGGGGATGTAAAGCATATTTTATTGCTCGATTGAACAATGGCTTTCAGGACGATGCCGAATTCACCATTGTATAGACAAGAGTCAAACGTCTGTTCCAAAAAAGATGGCTTTGAGATCATTTTTAGTGAAAAAATAATATGGAAAGAGAAGTAGAAAAAAGAAACTTGGACGTGGATGTGGTGGTGCAGAGGATTTGATAAGCTTATCTAATCAATTGATGGATTCTGCAATTCCACTTCAAATTTGTATATACAACGTGATATATACTTTAGTCTGATGAGGGAAGAACAGCGAACGTTTAGATATTCAAATTTTAAAAATTATACGAAATTGAATGATGCGGTGACCGTGTCAAAACACGAATAGTTTTATAACTTATACGGAACAAATTTGCAACTGAAAATGGAAACTGTTGGATAGAGTGGCAGAATGCGAGAATCAATGATTGGTCGAGAGAAATTGATAATCTCTTATCTGTTGCTCGATTCTGCAATAAATGCTTCACCTCTTGAATGAAGTTTGTGTGGTAGAATGACAAACTGAACGCTGTATTTGAGAACTGAATTCATGCAGAAGGTTGAATGAAAGGCATTCAAGTGAAATCAAATCCATCATGAATGTACAAAGAGTAGGCGATAAATAAATTCATTTATCTCAAACATAAATTTAATCTCTTTTGGCAAACTTAATTGATATTTGTTAAAAGTGTTGTTGGAAAGTGTCGAAGAAGCAATATGAATTTCCCATCAGCAATGTGGATATAGTAGACGTGTAAAGATTTCAAATCTGCATATCGTGAGGCACAAAAAGACTTGCAGATTATCAATTTTGTTAATTTGTAATATTGTAATGAAGAAAACGACATTTTGAGGTAATGAGACATTTCCATTGCAATATATTTTCCAGTTCTGCAGTCGTGAAAAATTATTCCTCAACATCAATAACCATGATGATGTTCTCTTTGTTCTTTTGTGTCAACTTCAGTGGGGAAGATGAATTTTACTGCGGTCATTTTGCTCCATTGGTTGATGGCTTTTAGGACAATGCCGGTAAACCCTGTTGCACTAAGCTGAGGTTAATATTGTTGTCATCAAAATCTTGCAAAATATACCCGTTCTGAAACTTGTTTTGTAATGATAATTTCCTAAGGTGCAAGGCATATGTGTCTATTCCATGCCTTTTTATCATGTTGCAAGTTGTTTGTTTCTCTAATCGGGGCTTTCAAAATGTGCAATAAACAAACGGTTGATTTATTTTATACTGGAGATTCGATAAACAATTGTCATCGGTCCGAGTCTATATCATGCATTTACTTTTACATACCAAACATTTTTCCTCGACATAAAATCACATAGTATACGACATGCATCTCAAAAATAATCCGTTTCTATTAAAAGTTACTAACCAACCATATTATCGCCAAAATTGTAAGTGTTGTTTGCTGAAACCAATTGTGAACTAGTGAATTGTATGAATTTCATTAAAGTAAATAACAAAAAGTAACCATACGAATGCATGATTAATGGGGAATAGGGATTATTCCGTACAGAATGTGTATTTGTTTATGGAGTATGAGAAGGACAAGTTCCGTTCGTCTTGGTTGGGGGGACGACAGGAATAATGATAGAAGGAAGAAGGCCTAGTCCTGGAAGGCTTCGACAAGCTCCAGTAACTATGCTAATGGCAGCTGTAATTTGGTTGACAGGGTTTGCATAAGCACAGTTTTAATTTCCCCTGGAGAGCAGTATAAGCAGTTGAAGGTCTGAAAAATATGGCAAAATTTATATTGAATGTATCACATGCAAAAAGCATGTAAATTTCACTTACATCGACATTAGAGAATGTAGTATTATATGGGAAATTGCATGCACATTTCTGTTTAGTGAAATGAACACATTGGCAATCCAAATCGAAGTAGGTTTTCCAAGTGGGATTAAGGAAGGGATAGGTGAATAAACAATGCTAATAGGTGTCAGGCTGTAGTAACGCTAGTGGATTCAATATAGCGGCAGCTACAGCGAAATTCGAGGGTGGGAGCATTTTGTCCCCGGCGTAGTGGCAGACGCAGATATTGTTTGGATGGCAGGTTCCGTTAATTGCGCCGTGGTCTTGGATGCAATCTTGAAAACCGGCGACGATATTCCCAAGTGGAACGTATGCGCATAAAATAGGGGTAATTGGAATTCGGCAATGAAAACTTTTGGATGAGATTTAATTGCGAATGAGATCATGAGTACGGAATTTTATATTATTTGGAGGAAATGTAGAATGTTTAACCAGGATTTTACTGAAAAAGTGATATTTATTGGAGATATTTCAGCTTATTTATCGGGTTATTTTACATTAGGGTTGACAATTAATATTTTGATTGTTTCTAAAAGTAATAAAACTGAGCCCAGTCATGTCAATTGCACAAAAAATGCATAACTATTTAAGGTATATACACAAAGTTCTATTTAGTATTAAGAGTGGTAAATAAATAATTAATGGATGGATTAAGTAAACATTTAGAAACATTTTATGTGATGACCACACTGTAGTCTAAAATTAATATGAGAAAGCATTATTGTTATTGGTTGAGATTGGTGCTGCGTATAAATTACAAGTATTTTTTGGTAAGTATTTGCGACTAGGGTTGAAAGTATGATTATCACAGCTAATCAGTTTCTGTGATTTTCTGTAATTTTCTGTGATTTTGAGTAAAAATGCAAATTTTGTTTGAAAAAGATTTTACCATAACACAATTTAGATATTCATGACCTCCTTGAATACAAATTCTGAACATTTTTTACCACGATGCTGTGTGAAGCAGGCGTGGTTTCAAATGAAACCTTTTAAATGGAATTATTAAATGATGAGAAAATAACTCTGTTATACATCAAAATGTTCACAATTTTAAGGAGATTAGAGATTATGAATATGTAAGTAATGTGTTGACGTAGTTTTTAGGAAATTGTGCCAATTTACAACAAAATCATAGAAAATCGCAGAAAATCAAACTGCGATGTGATTTTCGTTGTTGTGGCATTGATGTTTTGCATGTAATTCTGAAACAACGTTGGCCAAGGTACCGTCCTTTCTGGTCCTTGATGAGAGAACAGTTCCCAAACCCCTTTGACCGCTCTTTTGTCACCCCGAGGATGGCATCCATATTTTTTCACGGCGGAGCACACGTACAGTAAACGTAGATGAGGGGACCGGATTTCTGTTGGCAAATCGAAAATAATTCAGATTATGTTGAAATACACCATAATGTGCGCTTATACTTTAGCCGGATGATGCCACTGTATTCTTTACAAATTGAGTGTATGGGTATCGATTTCATACCTTTAATGGGTCAGGTCAGAGATTGGTCCGGAGTGGATGGAAATGGAATGTTCATATGAAGACTACCTTTCGTGGAATAAACATCTGTCGTTGGTAATTGGCCCTTTGTGAATAATTGGTCATTCTTATTGCATCTCCATCATGGAGCTTAATGATGATGATTGTTGTCATGGTAGGCGCCGTCCACCTACTCCATCCACCTATTACACCGCGTGAAGGTGGCTCACGTTTCTTGGATAGACACCACTTTCAGGGTATGATGAATGGGATGATGGGGATAGATATGAATCAGTCCATCTGGTGGTGGTCGCCTTCCGAGTGAGATTGGGGTTGCGATGGCGACACACGGGGATCTGAATGAGTTGAGGGGTTTGGTATATTATGTAAACACCTTAAAAATACACAAAGTATTTGTATATTCAAATACCTTGTACCTAGTCACCACAGTCTGGTGGCCACAACATTTTACCTTTTGCCTATCAATCAATCCATTATATTTGTAAAAGTGCAAAAATAATTGAAGGTTCCAATGATCGAACCCACGCCTTATAGCCAAAAGACCTATTTCCACCAGACTATGGTGACAAGCTCCAAAGCATCTCCAGTTTATCTTTTACTATTACCGTTAGGCAGAGACGGACTTACCTTCCTTAACGTGAGTCGGTTTAACCCATACTGCTGAAAATACAAATAAAATCTGATGCATTAGTGACCTTCTCAACTCGCCCCTTAAAACTTCTTACGTGCATATTGTTAAAAACTGTGCTGCAGCTAAACACGTAGCTGCTGCGTCCAACATGGCAGGAATGGATGATCGGATTTTGTCGGATCCTGACTGACTGGAAAGCTTTGGTTGCCGTCAATGTTACGAATAAGGATATTGTCAACGTTGTGTGGTTGGGGCTGAGCTTTTAAGTACGGGTTTGGTAGGTCCACGAGGCGACCAGATGACCAAATGATGTGGATGGAAATGTGCAAATTGACTCCGACATGTATTAATCTGGCGACATTAATTCTTTCACTATCCTGTTGAACATTTATTTTTGCTGCAGATTTTACTTGATATCTTGATTCTACAGAGGGTGACCTTGACACGGTACTCGGCCCATCTGCAATTTAAATTGATATATTCAACATGCATAAAATAAATAAGAATACGGTAGTGAGAAATGACTAAACATAATAGATAGTAAGCTAACGTGAAAATTCAGTTCCACCTGATGATGTTTCCTCCCATGTTCTTAGTTGTTCTTGGTTGTACTCCACTCGACATAGACAAGACATTAAACAATAACACCCAGAGTTAGTGTTGAAGTGCAGGTGCGAAGAGATTGGAAACAAAACTTTTTCTTTAAATTCATAATTTTACAATGTGATAAGATTTTTTGTACATAAGTATACAATCGTTTTTTAGGACGATATGTTTTTGTAGGTTTATTTTATTTCCCATAATCTTGAACTTAATTTAAAAGTTGTTGCCAAAAATTAGGGAGAACTTGAGTGTCAAAACTGCAGTCGATAAGCTTCACTGTTCTTAACACCTCCAGTTTATTTCCACGACAATTAATTAGATTTACCTTATCCCTATTACTGTCTACCTTAATCAGTTCCCCACATTTAACATTTGTAAAGGTAGCTTCAGCATTCCCTTTCTCGACCAAAACAGGGCCGCAGTCACTGTTTTCTACACTGCAACCTGAACCAATTTTTAGCCCCCAATCGTCCTTACTCCTTTCATAGCCGGAGCATGTCAAGTTTTTGATCCGGTTGTTTGAGGACAAAAACCATTCATGCCTCCACAATGACACCCCCAAAAAGTCACGTTCTATACTATTTTTAATCAAATCAACGTTTGAAATATTGTTGTTGGATCCATTCACCTCAATTCCTCGTTTCACATTTCGACCACAAACGTTTGACAAGGAGTTATAATCTGATCGTCTAGCAATGACAATCCCACTTTTGACATTCACTATTTCAACACCCTCAACAGTATTTTTGCAACCTCTGATAAATATTCCAGTTTCTGCATTTGAAATGTTTAAATTTTGTAAATTGTTTGCGTAACCTGTGACATCAAGGGAATGTAAGGCACCCACCAACTTTACATTTCTTATCTCGTTTTTTGAGCCCAAGAGTTTTATTCCTATGTTTTCTATTCCTATGACTATGGCGACATTTGAAACTGTGCACCCATCACCCTCAATGGTTAGGCAACTAATCTTGTTACCCATCAATAATTTCAAAACACTCCCTTCAACCCCACAAATCTTAACATTGTTCTGTTTTAAATGAAACATACCAACATATTCACACCGGACCAATACAATCCTCCCTCTACTGGGCACATTTTGAAGACAAAACTTCAATTCGTCCCCGTTCTTCGCAGTACGATACCACCATGTTGCAACCTCCATGACGTTATCAACGCTTTTAATTCTGTCCTCATTTTTTTTCTTTGTTAAACCAATGATGACTTCCCTAACACCAGCCAAATCAGAATGTTCCACTACTACCCCTTCATCCTTGTCGTTAACCAAACTATTAAACAAACTTCTTCTTTTCCCAAATGGAATTAGCTGAACTACCTCCCAGATGACTAATCCCAATGAATACAGGTCTGCCTGGTAGGAGTACTCCTTTGTAAACGCTTCCGGTGCCATGTAGTCCGGTGTCCCCGCTCTACAAGTTTACGTTTTTGTTTGTGACCATTCTGAATGGATTCTGCGGCACAGGCCAAAGTCACCAATCTTCATGGGAAGCTGATACCCCGGTTTAGCAAACATGACATTCTCCGGCTTCAAATCTCTGTTCATAATTTTGTTGTCATGGAGATGTTTCAAGCCTGCCACCAAATTCTTTATGATGGACGCTTGCATTTCAACTTTAACCTCTGAACTGCTTTGATATTCATTGATCCACTGCCTCAAAGTCTCTCCGCAAAGTTCCATTTCAATGCAAATCGACTCGATCGTTTTGTTTCGCTTTGCTTTTCCAATCACCGCATGTGTCATTCATGTTGAGGATGGTGTCAGAAAATATATTTTCAAGTTCTGTAGCCGTGAGTAATATTTCCTGAACGTTAATGATCTTGACGACATTTTCATGGTTTTGCAATTCCCTAGTTATTTTGCATTCTCGATGTATTTGTTCTTGTTCTTTTGCCTCATCGTCCGTGGGAAAAATTAATTTTACAGCAGTTGCGTCTCCCGATTGGGTGACGCCTCGAAGGACGATACCGAAGGAGCCTTATCCTAGACAGTAGTCAAATGTTCTTGTGGTAAAGAAATTGTCGTTAGATGAAGAGGATGTTAAGTGGACTGCCATGATGATGGGATATATTATTGGTCTGATGAGACGTTTAGCTATTCAAATTTTCAAGATTAGGTGAAATTGAGTGATGTGGTGGTGTCTAAAATGAAGTTTTATAACTCGTACGTAACAAATTTGCAACTGAAGATGGAAACTGCGGGATAGAGTAGCAGAATGCGAGAATCAATGATTGGTCGAGAGAAGTTGATAAGCTATCTTACATGTTGCTTGATTGTGCAATAAATGCTTCACCTCTTCAATGGAATTTGTGTCGTAAAATGACGAACTCAACTTGTATTTGAGAACTGAATTCATGCCGATGGTTGAATATGTAAAAGCATTCAAATAAAATCAAATCCATGAAAATACAAAGAGTGGGCGACAAATAAATTCATTTATCTCAAACATAAATGTAATCTCTTTTGGCAAACTTGATTGATATTTGTTTAAAAATGCATTGTATTGTTGGAAACTGTCGTAGAAGCAAAAGGAATTTTCCATCAGCAATGTGGTGATAGTAGACGTGTAAATATTTCAAATCTGATTAAAATGAAGTGCACATTTCCATAGCATATCATGAGGCACAAACAGAGTCTGAGATTATCAATTTTGTTAATTGGTAATGAAGAAAGGGACATTTTTGATGTAATGAAACATTGTCATTACAACATATTTTCCAGTTCTGCAGCCGTGAATAATTTTTTCTCAACGTCAATAACCATGACGACATTATAATGCTGTTGCAGTACCCTCGTTAATTTGCATTCTAGGTGGATTCTCTCTCCTTCCTTTTTGTCAACTTTTACGTCAACTGAATTCTGGTCCCGACTAAAGAGGGTAGTTATTTAAAGAAAGACTGCTATTTACAGAATTTGTACTTCACAAATAAGTGATATTTATAATGGATATGTAGCTTATTTCATGGGTTAATTTACATTTTGCATGACAAATAGTATTTGGGAATTATGTATAAAAATATGTGTGAATGAATCTTGATGAATGAGTTTTAGTGATATTCTACAATTTTTCCTACGATTTTCTGTAATATCAACTCTGTGATGTCATTTTCATCAGGATTAATAAAAATAAAATAAATATGGTTTGATTCTTGATTGTTTCACGAAATAAGTAATTAAAACCGAGTCCAGTAATCTCAATTACCCTAATAATTTATAACTAAATTAATTAACACTAGATTACCTAAATTACTTAAAGTATGTAAGATCTACTTAGTATTAAGAGTGGTAAATAAATATTTTATGGATGGACTAGTTAGGTATTTAGAAACATTGTTTGTAGGGTAAAATTCATATCAAAAGCGTTATTAGCCGAAGACGATGTTGCGTATTAAAATAAATTTGTTGCAACCAGGGTTCGGAGTGTCACAGTGTTTTATTTTCTGTGATTTTCTGATATTTTCCGTGATTTTCGAAAAAAATGCTACAGTTAGGTTTGAAATAAATTTTACCATATCAAAATTTAGAAAATTCATGATCTTCAAATTGTAATTTTTTTACCACGATACTATTTGAAGCAGGCATATTTTCAAATGGAACCTTTTAAATGGAATTATTACATGTTGAGAAAATAACTTTGTTATAAATTCGAGTACATGAAAATACTCGAATTTTAAATAGATTATGAATATCTATGGGATGTAGTAAACGTATTTTTCAGAAAATTGTGCCAATTTACACCAAGATCATAGAAAATCTCAGAATATTCAACTGTGATGTGGTTTTCGGAACGATGATTGCGACATTGATGGTTTTTGCAGGCAACTCTAATAGAAAGGTCAAGGTGTCGTCCATTTTGGTCATTGATGAGATAAACAGTGCCCAGTTCTACCACTCTTCTTGCGCCCATGCGCCATAGGATGCCATCCATGTTTTCCCTTGGTGGTGTATCCGAGGACTTAGGGAGCGGATTTCTGCAGGAAAATCAAAATAGTTTTAGATTATGTTGAAATGCACCATAATGTACATATGTACTTCAGGGGGATAATGACATTGTATTGTTGACATATTGGAAGTATGGGTTTTGATTTCATACGAAAAGGGTTCACGGATTGTTCCGAAGTGGATGGAAATGGATTCTTTAAATGAAGACTGCTCTTTGTGGAATATACATTGGTCGTTGGTAATTGGCCCCTTGTGAGTAATATAGGTCCTTCTAGGTGCATTAATCCTCCATCTCCATCATAGAGACTCTGATGATAGTGGTGGTGGCTTTAATGATGGTCGTCATAGTCATAATAGATGCGTCTACTAGACAGTGTCAAGTTGGTTCCGTTTCTTGGATACACACCACTTTCAGGTGTTGAATGGATAAGGATGAATCAGCGTAGGTGGTGGCGGTCGCCTTCCGAGTGTGACTGGGGTTTCGATTGCGACACAGGTGAGGGGTCTTGTATAATAAATACTACAAATAAAAATAAAATCTGATGCAAGAGTGACCTTTTCTACTCGCTCTTTGAACTATGCTTACGTACATATTGTTAAAGACTGTGATACAGTCGTAACTCCGTCCATTATGGCAGCAATGGATGATAGACTCAGGTACAACTGTGGAATTTTTCGGATCCTGTAGCTACCTCCTGGAAAGCGTTGGGTGCCTTCAACGGCCTCAACGTTTACAAAATGCAAACTGCGCAGACTCCCATATCATGCACCAAGGATATTAAGAACGTTGTGTGGTTGGGGTTAAGCAGGGATATTGATTCTGGCTTGAAAAAGACTGGCGACGTTAATTCTTTCAATATCCTGCTCAAAATGTATTCTTTCTGCGGAATTTACTTGATATTTTTATTCTACAGAGGGTGAGTTTGACTTTGACCTTGACACGATACCCGGCCCATCTGGAATTGAAATTGACACATTCAACATGCATAAAATAAAAATGTTCGGTATTGTCAAAATGATTAAAATAAGAGATATTCAGCTAACGTGAAAGTTTAATTCTACCTGATGGTGTTTCGTCTCATTTTTAATTCTTCTTGGTTGTATCCCTCATAGATAAGACATTAATCAATAATACAGAAAGTTGATGTGGATTGGAAACAAAACTTTTTCTTTAAATTCATAATTTTTTGATGTGATAAACCTTTTCTGTAATTAAATAAACAATTGTTCTTCTAATGTGGCATATTTCTTGAGGTCCACTTTGGTTTAATTTTATTAGAACAGTTTTATTTTCCATAGTCGCCGCTATAAATTAGGGAGATCTTGAGTGTCAAAATTGCAGTCGGTAAGGGTCACTTTTTTTGACGCCTCCAGTTTCTTTCCACGACACTTGATTAGCTCTACTCCCTCACTGTCAACCTTAATCAGTTCCCCGCACTCAACATTTGTAAGGGTAGCACTCACACATTTGACCCAAACAGGGCCGCACTCACTGTTTTCTACGCTGGACACAACTGATTGTGAATCAATGAACAGCCCCCAATCGCCCTTACTCCTTTCATAGCCAGTGCATGTCAAGTTTTTTATTCGGTTGTTTACGGAGAAATAAGACCACACCCCCACAAATTTGCGCTCTGAATTATATCTAATTAAATCAACGTGTGAAATGTTGTTGTCGGAACCATTGACCAGAATTCCATGTTTCACATTTCGACCACTGATATTTGAGAAAGAGTTTCCATGTGATGTTTCAGCAATATCAATCCCACGATTAACGTCCTCTATGCGAACAACCTGAACAGTAGTTTTGCAACCAATGATCCTTATTCCAGTCATTGCATTTGAAATGTTTAAATTTTGTAATCGGTTTTTGTCACCTATGACTTGAAGAGGATATAAACCACCAACGAACTTTACATTTCTTAACTCGTTGTTTGAGCCCAAGAGTGCTATTCCTGTGCTTCCTATTCCTGTGGAGATGGTGACATTTGAAACGCTACACCCATTCCCCACAATTGTAATGCAACTCATGTTTGTACCCACCAATGATTTGAAAACACTCCCCTTAACCCCACGAACTTTAACGTTGTCTTGTTTTAAATGAAACACACCCTCATATTCACATTTAATCAATTGAATTGTCCCTCTATTGGTTACATTTTCAAGACAAAATTTCAATTCGTCCCCGTTCTTTGCAGTAAATTCACTCCCTGTTAAGAAGAAACTATCCCAACTTTTTGCAACCTCGATGACGTAATCAACGCTTTTAATTCTGTCCTCGTTCTTTTTCTTGGTTAAACCGATGATGACTTCCCTAACACCAGCGATGAGGGAATGTTCCACCACTACTGCTTCCTCCTTGTCGTTAACTAAACGATCAAACATCTTTTTTCTGTCGTTGGGAGGAATCAACTGAACAACCTCCCAGATGACTAACCCTAATGAAAAAAGATCTGCTTGATAAGAGTATTTATTCCCAAAGGCTTCCGGTGCCATGTAATCAGCTGTCCCCATGCGACTAGTCAAAGTGCTTTCTTCAGAACGGATTTTTCGACACAGACCAAAGTCGCCGATCTTTACGGGCAATTGATACCCTGCTTTAGAGAACATGATGTTTTCTGGTTTTAAATCTCTGTGTAGGATTTTATTGTCGTGGAGATACTTCAACCCCTCGATGACATTCTTGGCAATAGTGACTTGTTTCAACTGCACATTTTTCTCCTGCTGTTGCTGCTGCTGTTCAATCCACCTCTTCAGAGTTTCACCGCAAAGCTCCATTTCAATGCAAATAATCTCAACCGGTCCATATCGCTTTGCTTGAGAAACGTACCCATCCTTTAACGCTATTTGTTCTTTGGTTGATAGAATTGTGTCGGAAAATAGATTTTTCAGATCAACAGCGGTGAATTTATTTTCGATAACGTCCAGTATTTTAATGACGTTTTCATGGCCTTCCAATTCTGTCGTTAATTGGCATTCTCGGCGGATTCTCTCTTGTTCTTTTGGGTCTTCTGAGGGGAAGATGAATTTTACTGCGGTCGCGTTGCTTGAGTGGTCAATAGCTTTAAGGACAATGCCGAATGCACCGCTGCCTAAACAACAATCAAAGGTTTTTGTGCTAAAGGTACTAGGACTTGAGAGGTTAGAGCCCATTTTGGGTGGTAAAATAATATGGAATGAAAACTGGAGAAGAGAATTAGTTGGATGTGTAAGTGGTGGAAGTGGTTCTCCATAAAGTCTTATGCACAAGTCGGTTCCGGTCCCAACTCAACGGGGTAGACGAGGGTCGATATTTAGATATTTAGATGTTATATATTAGGGGGACTGCTATATTGATGGGATCTACTTTAGTCTGATGAGAGAACATGGAACGTTTAGGTATTCAATTTTTTGTCATGTCAAAAACGAATAACTTATACGGAACAAACTTGCAACTGAAAATGGAAACTGTCCGATAGTGTAGCAGAATGCGAGGATGAATGATTGGTCTGAAGAAATTGATAAGCTATCTTATCTGTTGCTCCATTGTGCAATAAATGCTTAAGCTCTTGAATGGAATGTCGATCGGAAAGCTGTATTTGAGAACACAATTCATGCAGAAGGTTGAATGAAAGGCATTCAAGTGGAATCAAATCCATGAATATACAAAGAGTGGCGACAAATAAATTCATTTATCTCAAACGTAAATTTAATCTCTTTTGGCAAACGTGATTGATATTTGTTTAAAAGTGTTTTTTATTGTTGGAACGTGTCATAGAAGCGAAATGAATTTCCCATCTGCATTGTGGGGATAGTAGACGTGTAAGGATTTCAAATCTGATTATAAGGAAGTGAACATTTCCATAGCATATCATGAGGCACAAAAAGAGTCGCAGATTATCAATTTTGTTAATATGTAATGGAGAAAGGGACGTTTTGATGTAATGAAACATTGCAATATATTTTCCAGTTCTGAAGCCGTGAATAATTTTTCCTCAACGTCAATAACCATGACGACATTATCATGCTGTTGCAGTTCCCTCGCTAATTTGCATTCTAGGTGGATTCTCTCTCCTTCTTTTTCGTCAACTTCAGTGGGAGTATGCATTTTGCTGCGGTGGTTTTGCTCGATTGGTTGCTGGCTTTTAGGACGATGCCGAAAGCCCCGTTGCCTAGCCAACGGTTAAAGGTTTGTTGGCAAAAAAACTAGAATTTGAAGGTCATTTTGGGTGGTGAAATAATATGAACGAGAACTAGACAAAAGAGTTGGCGAATAGTGGGGACGTGTACGTGGATGTGGTGGGGGTGGTATTGATAAGTTATCTAGTCAATCATTGGATTGTGCAATACTGCTTAAAGACATGAATGAAATGTGTGCATTATTACAATGGCAAATATCATGACGTTAACAAAACCATGGCCGAATAAAAGTAAAAACTCAAAATCAGACTTATTTTACAACAAATTAGAAGGTGTGTCCCAAATAAAATCACTACGGTAAAAAATAACTGAAATGTCATTCAATGGGCTTTTAAAATGTTTGATTTTTAAAATTTGCATGTAGCTTTGTAGTAGTGTGGGCCAAACTTAAATATCGTACACCTACAAGTTTACTTTACATGATTGTAGTCAGGGTTAGGAAAAACCCCGGGTTTTACCCCAGAAACCACTACCCAGGGGTTTTACCGGGTTTTACCGGGTTTTACT
>JAQIWQ010000272.1:0-20075 GCA_034695825.1 Folsomia inoculata | reverse complement strand
TTTTAAGTGATTTAATGTTTTGAATAAGAAGTGTATGGTTGAACGTTTGCATTCACAATAAACTGATCAAGAACAGAACTAAAAAGTAGCTTCAGCATGCTATAAATGTTAAGATACTGCTTCATCAATGTTAACAAATGTCTTACGCCAACAAAATTTTTCTTGTTCACTAGTGAAACCACCCGTAAGCCGGTTTGGGGTAACTAGAGACGTTTGGGATGGTTGGATACCTTTGGCGTAAACTGAGATATTTGGGGAAATTTGGAACATTTGGGGTCCTTTGAAACATATGGGGTAACATGAGACATTTGGGGTAACGTGAGACATTTGGGGTAGTTTAATACGCCCCATAACCACACCCACTGGGACACCGTTCACTTGCTTCAGAGGATTCATTTTTCACAAAATCTCATTTTGCCCCAACCACACCCACTGGTGGGTGTGTGTCCAATGGGGGTGAGGTTTCAGTGGTAACGTTCACTTGCCTCTGATGATTCATTTTTCACAAACTCTCATTTTCCTCCAACCACGCCCACCCAATGGGGGTGTGGGCGGGGTGTGAGTGCGTGACGAACTCAACCTTCCCATTTACCCCCCAACGTGGAGTGGTGAAAACGGAATTCGAAAAAGTTACAGAAACGATGAAAAAAATTAGGCACGCCACAGGAACCCGTGTCTTACCGCTGGAAACCCTCGATCCTTCTGTTGTGTCTATGCATCACTATTATACAGAGTTGGGTATTGGGTTGTCCTTATGCCCTTCTTGTAATAGTTACAATTCTAAAAATTGTCACCAAAATTCCATTTGCCATTGGATCAGAATGATTTTTTTTCTAAATTCATTAAAAAATAGTACTTTCGTTTTCTCTGAGCCGATTTTTGAGCTGCGGCCGAAAGTTTTGAGATACGGAAAAAAAAATTTTGGAAATCGACATTTGGACAGGGTAACGTTTTTCAAAATGTCTGAAACTGAAAGGGCCACACCCCCAGATGATGTCCTAACTTTTTTGTCTCTTTCAGAAAATCGATACGACGTATCGTTTTTCCACAAAGCTTGTGGACAGTTTTCAGGGTGGAGTTGGAATGCATACTATGGCTTCGCCATCACCATGAACTTTGGGTTGTGGGTAAAGTGTGCATGGTGATTTGGTCTCGCCTTAGAAAAAAGCGTCATTCTTTGTCCTACTTCGTTGTCAAATGCACCACTATGTTTGCTAATTATATCTAGCTGGAGGAGGGTGCCGTGGAACAGAAGATAGTGTCGATGTTCACATAAACATATATGAACGATAGAGATAAAATTAATAAGCTGGGTTAGTTGGTGGATGAAGGCCACAAGAAATGAATTGAAAGTTTCAGAAATCAAGCGCGTTAAATCTTTTCCATTGTAATATTTACACAGCTCTTCGTTCTCAATGAATCAGACAAAGTAAATAAATTCCTTTACAACAGTGTAGTTTCAGTTATCTTATCATCTTATCCCAGAGTTAATCTTTTTCTTTTACAGCAGTGTAGTTTCAGTTATCTTATCTTCTTATCCAGGAGTTAATCTTTTTCTTTTACAGCAGTGTAGTTTCAGTTATCTTATCTTCTTATCCAGGAGTTAATCTTTTTCTTTTACCGCAGTGTAGTTTCAGTTATCTTTTATTTGAATGGTTTATCATTTAGTTTTTTTGATAAGAATATGATTACACGCAAATTTTTCTTTTTATCCGAAAGCGTCGAATGACATTATTTTTCACCACTCGGCCCTTGCTGTTTGCATTTGTCTTGAAAAATTGTTCTCCTTCCACGTTTTTTATACTTAAGTCATTATGAACCCTAAGGAAAGGTTCTTCAAGATTATTTCCTATATTAGTCGGGTAAGTTAATTTATTTTATTTCCGTTGGTATTAAAATAAGGAAAAGTTAGATTTAGTTTCAGACAGAAGATTTTACTCGAAAGCGTGTTAAATTGAAAATATTATCTGGTGCATATTAACTGTATTTAATAATGCAAGACATTCATAACCAAACTCGATTGGGGGTAGCTTTTTGGGTAGTTCAGCAATTAAATTTCTACGGCATGGAAAATGCAGAAATGCAAGAAATGCTTGGAAAATGAACATAATGTGGAAAATATGAGAATTATTTTGAACAATTATTTTATTATGAACATTACAACTCTAGGGTGTATCATTTCGCCTCTAAAGAAACTGATCAGAATGATTTAATTCTTAGGCTTTATTGCATTTTTGACCTACCCCGTATTGTGCGTAATTTTGCAGGAAAATTAAGAGACTCCCCCAAAATTAAGACCATAATGGGATGACTCTAATTTGAGATTAATTTTCGTTGGAATTGTATTAGAAGCAACCGTTATAAAAAACAATTTACTCATTTCAAGAACAACATACATCTAATTCAAAGATTATGCTTATTCTAGGTAAAGACATGTATTGTATTGAAATTGTGCACCGAAAGCGTTTATCACGGGGCTTATCGAAACTTCAGATAAGCTCAAAATGTCTGCTATTATGAGTGCTGGACACTTCGAATTCAAAGATTATGCTTATCCTAGGTAAAGACATGTATTGTACTGAAATTGGAATTCGGTTATCATGTGATGAGAGATGATGCCGAACCTGGCTGAACAAAGTAAAGTGAGAAATGCATGGTGGTGGTGGCGAAAGCGTTGGTGGTGGTGGTGGTGGTGGCTCAAAATATGACTTTGATTTCATAAGACCAGTTGAGTAAAACTCGCTCACCACTATGTTTGCTAATTATATCTGGCTGGAGGAGGGTGCCGTGGAACAGAAGATAGTGTCGATGTTCACATAAACATATATGAACGATTGTGATAAAATTAAAGCAAACTTGCTGATAAGCTCGTTTAGTTGGTGGATGAAGGCCACACAAAATGAATTGAAAGTTTCACAAATCAAGAGCGTTAAATCTTTTCCATTGTAATATTTACACAGCTCTTCGTTCTCACTGAATCAGACAAAGTAAATAAATTCCATTGGGTTCGCTTGGTAATTTGCGGTCAATTTTTAATTCTTTAGTAATTAGCTAACTCGATAGAATAGATCAAGGGAGTACAAAAAAACGAGGTTAAACTACTTTGATGCTAAACATTTGTACCTAAAAATTTTCGAATCTGCACTTCAATCAGGAGAAAGCATTTAGAGATACCATGCCCAAAATGTTGAAGCTAACAACTTTTCTTTGCAGCCTGGGTGTAATTAAACAACTTCCTAAATTAATTGTCTCTTTCCCATTTCAAGACGGGTCGGATTAGATCAAACCTTTTTAATTAAATTATTTATTCATCACTTCATATCCAATTTCAAAATAATTAAAAAGTAAAGTTGAAATGATACAGCAAACTCAAGGTTTCTTTTTTCCAACATAAATTCATTAAGGTGTGAGTATAAATTTAGGGATCCCATTATGAGGGTTTCAAAAATGCCATGAGAATAGAAGTTATGAAATGGTCAACAGCATTTTGCTACCTTAATTAAAAAGCTGCTAGAATGTCATCGCTTTATATTTATGACATAACATTTAAGTTGATATGTTTAAAACGCTTAATATTGAAATGTTGGAGTTGGAACATTTGTATGAACCGCGAGCTCATTTCGCAATGCGGAATGGTTTACGATTATAAGAGTTGATTTTTTTCACGTAATGCAGATCCTTGTCTGTGGACTATTCTTCTACAAATGCTTCGTTGGAGTCAGCACAATGCTGGACCGAGAAACATTGCCGAAAAGTGTATTTGGTGACATTGAGATTGCTCGTAAGGATATATTGTAATATACATGATAATGCAAGATTATATACAATATTGAGCTCTAGTAATTTATTAATTACCGGTGTTAGGTATTTGTATCGGAATTTGGGAAATCTTCGATACCACCTTATTCCTCATATCCTTGGAACAAGCAGTTAGGATGGTAATTAATCGTTGTAGATAAAGTAATAATACTACCGATCGTTTTTAATAACCAGTAATTTGTTTAATGTTTTGACAGGAAAATCCCACGCGGTGTGGCTTACTAATACTAATAAAGATCTTCCTGATGGTTCTCTCTATCTTGTTTCGTGTCTACGAGTACAGGGATACACCAGAAATCATTGTCCTAGTAATCAGTGCTACGCTTGGATGTATCCAATTCCTGAAGGACTTTCATGTAATATGCGCGGTCTCTCAATTTATAGAAAATGTTGGTGATGAGGGAGCCAAAAAATATGCACTGGAAACTCTTAACCTATACAAATTCCGTTTCCGTTCACCTGTCAATCAAAATAGAGAGATCCAACAAAGTCTCGAGGCTTAGTTGTTTTATCAGGAAAAACATTCCCAAAGTAGGGTCTTATATGTCTAAACTACAGAAGAAACGTACATACCTTAAAAACTATCTTGCCATGAAATTTATGGACAACAATGACAACCAGCGGACCTTGACCTGATTGGACTTGAATACCATGAAAATCATTGAAATATCTAACACAACTGCTAATTTTATAAACTGACTACATGACTAACTTTTGCCTACAGAACTTATTTGTAATGCTGATTTGAAGTACGCTTTCCGCATATCATTATAAGTTTGTATTCAATAAGTAAAAAGCTATAATAAAACGTTGAAATCCTCACCAAACTAGTCCCAGTATTACGGATGCAGTAAATGACAAGAATTTGTGAAAATAGGCAAAATAACACCACGATAAATACTGTTCTTGAAAAGTATTGACCACCATTTTCAGGTTTATAGCAGTAGTCTCATGAATGTTACTAAATACGGCTGTGCCAATTGTACAACCCTATATTGTAAATCAATTTAATGTTGCTTTACAGCATAGACTAAATATATAAATAGACCGGTAATCCAATAGAGAAAGTTGTCTTCATGTTAGCTCGACCTCCTTCAGGGTCGTCTCAATCTTCCCCTTGATTTCTGACTAATACAACTCTTTCTATTGGTTACATACTTCCCACCACAACTGGAGCAGGGTGATAATTGGCTGCTTACAAAGCCATTTCATTGGATGCTTACAAAGAGCTTGAATTGGCTGAAGTGGTCTTTTTGTTCCGCCTTTTTTCAGACAACTTTCTCAGTTGTATTACCGGTCTATTTATATATTTAGTCTATGGCTTTACAGCACACGATATATAGGATCGCAGGTTCCATTGCTGCTCGAGTACTTGACAATATACATGAATAGATTAGATAGGTTGTAAACTTAAACGACAATTGGGTATTCTTTAAAAATCTGCATGCAATTGCCACACGAAAAGTGTGCACTTGTTTAAGAAATCTGTATTCAATTGTCTGTACCCAATGCTTACAAAATTTGCATGACTTGGCTGCTCGGGAGAGGAACTGACATCTTTGGAATTGTTCTTATTCTTATAGTTATTTTTAATGTTAATTTATATACAACTTTTATTGACACCATTACTAGATCAATTTTTAATAATGCATTCAGTTTAGGGACATTTTCTGGGGTGCAGATCAGAAGCAAGCTTTTCCAATCACATTTTGTACAATCATAAATATTTGACGTCTAATAAACTAAAATTGTTATATTAGACATTTTCTCGGTTTTTGAGGATATTTTTAAATTCGTAACGTTTTATTCGCAAGCTTTCGGAGTGACTACTCCTTCATCAGGCTACAATCACAATTCTAAATAATTTGCATACGCAAAATTGCCATCTACTATATTTTACAACCTTCTAAACATGCCTCATGTAGCTAGGTAATTGGTCCAACTGTTATGTTTGTAAAGACGTTGAATAAATTTTAATTTTTGAACCATAAGATGCTGGACAAAGTTGAGGTTTTTGGTCAATGGACGAAACACGTGGGTGTTCTGTGGACGGTCCAACTAGTTTTACTTTGACAAATTATCCTACCCTGCACAGCTGAAGACGGGGAAAAAACTTGGAAAGTGTTTTTAATATCTTTCAAGCTAATGTCTACTTAGGTTTTAACACAGTCATGGGCACAAGTGACTAGATCTAGTAATACTAACTGGATGAGAATGATGACTATAGTCCATTATTGGGAATTTTGTTGACTTTATAATTAGTTATCCAAAATTAATCAAGCCTAAACGGTTCGGGGGCAAACAGAGTTTTTCAACATCAAACTCCGTTGAGTGACTCTATTTAGTGAAGAATTTATTAGTAATACTCATATTGTCAGTTATGAAGATTATTATGTTCCATGTAGTAGTTTGTGGAAACAGTGATATCTCATTGTGCTGATATGTACAGTTTCAAGAAAATGAGAGTTGTATACGTTAAAAAAGGATACAACTCATTTTATCTCTTATTCGAAACAACAAACCAAACAGTTCTCAGTCAGAATGATCACAATATATATTGGCATAGCCTTTAACGTTATAATATAATGTAATTTGATTTTAGTAAAATCATTCAAAATCTAGACTCAGCTCGTCGACATGCTCATTACTGCAAACGAACAGAAACATTTTTGAGATAAATCAGAGCTCACTATTGTAGGGGTTTTTGCAGAGATTCTCCTGTAATAAAAACTAAAACGCAATCATTGTCATGATAAATTCAACACTGCTGCATTAGCATACGATTTGTGGGTGAATATTCATAAATTAAACCAAGTTTAATAAACGTATTTGAATGTAATGACAAAATCCAACTAACCTGGCTGCATCTTTGCATTCTTTACCATCTGTGCTATTCACCTGTAAAAGTTTAATATAGATTCTTTATATAGTTCCATAAAATTGGATATCGATTAATTCACTTCATGGGAAGAAATGTCTAGTCTTTGATCTTCTTTTCAGGTAGACAGCCTCTTTCTTGTGATGTTTGTATGGGGGTGACCGAGTCCCAGAAGTTTCTCTTGAGAAACTAGGACCTCCTCCATCATCCTCATCGCATCCTCCCTTCTGCTCAACTCCCAAAGGGTGTCTGCCACTGCCAACCAGGATTTTGTGATGAAAGCATCGACATGTTCCTTCCCCAAAACTCCCCTTCTCAATTTCAAAAGGGTTTAAAATTCTGTACTGGCCTCATGAAATTGTTTTCGGTGAAAGCGAATGATTGCAAAGGTGTGTCGTTGTTCAGTGGAGGAGTCAAGTTTCAACTCGCCCCACTCTTGTATTTGTTGATGGATGGACGAGGCCTCATCCATCAGCTCAAGGTATACCAATAATTCTGCTTTATTGCCCCTGCTGTACATGGTCTCATAATGCTTTTCACCAAAGACTTTTACGCTGGACTCTAGAACCTTTTCTCTCCAGTCTAAGGCTTCTTCATGTCTATCTAGACGCCAAAGGACGGTAGAAATTAGAGATTCCGTGTCCAAGGTGTATAAAATGTTCTTCTCCCAATTCTATCTTTATGTTTTTATGCAATGTTCTTAATTTAGTCAACGCCGTCTCATAGTCACCCGTATCATGCATAGCAAGGGATGCACAATATTCCATCTTTAATGTTTCCTCATGATTTGGTCCCAGTAGCTGGGAGAGGTGGTTCTGGGTGCTCCTGGTAAAATGTCGTTCCTTCGTGATGTTATCAAAACAAATGCTTCAAGGTCAATCAACATTTGGATAATTTTTTCTAATTCCGGGTATCCTTCATCCACATTGTCTATCACAACTGACAAGCGTTGGGGTTGGCAAATGATTCCTGATTTGATTAGCCACGGCTTTCAAGAGGCCCAATAGTGAGTGGGAACGGTTTTCCTTCATCGTCATTGACTGAGATTTTGGATGCCTTCTCCACACGACAACATGGGGCGGAGAATTTGCGGTGATAAAATCGTGCATGAATTTTTTATGTCCATTGTCTTTAGTATGTATGTACATATATATACATTGTTGGCATGTACATTGTGGAATTCCTTATTTTCCGGTGAAGGTGATTGAAAGATAACCATGCACTATTAGATTGAAATGTCATAATGCCATGACATTATTGTTACCATTAGCCCAAACTAAATAAGACCCAAAAACAAAAAGCTTATACACGTCGCATCCATTTTTGATAACATGAGCTATTGGAAAGGTACTGGTACGAATAATGATGGGTGGGTTTCTGAATTAAAAAATGCGAAAAATTTCTACCCACCTCATTTTTTATTCCTTCAATTGTGAAAAATTTCAAACGAACATAACAAGGTAATAAAAAAACAAGTGGTATTGTTCCTCCATGTTTATGACAGGATACAACTGATTAAACAAAGCATGGATCCGTCCATTGTTATCAGTACATCCAAAATATGCGCATTTTAGAACACACACACATTTGCTGCACATTTGAAAAGAAGTTTGATACTAGCGATACCCAAAAATATTATGAGGCTAAATATTTTTTGTATAGTGTTGGTTGTGATATTTGAGCTGGTGCTAGGGCTTGATGGTAAGAAAATGTCAAGGGTGTTGAAGAGTTAATTTTTCTATTTGAAAATGTTTAGATGTAGGGAATCAAGAGATTCTGGTTCGAGAAAAACGTCGACATAATTGGTATCGACCTCCACCAATGTTTGACTATCACTATGACGACCATCCTGTACGGTCCCGCTGTCGTAATAAACACAACTTAATAAATCACCATATTGAAATTATATTAAGCTGCATAATGCATATTATTGTAACAATTAAAGGTCTTTCCAATGTTGGCCGCAGGCGCTGAACGAATGATTGACATGGCGTTGTGAAGAACAAAATTTAATAAATGTCCATTATCCTTGAAATATGTGAAATTTGGATGTACTTAAATTCAGACCATAAATATTCCTTAAAAAGTTGGTTATGATGATTATTTATTAAATTAAATATTAAACAAAATTAAAGATGAAATTAAATAACATGCCAATGGGATTTTCTTTGGTTTGCATAATTCGTAACACTTAAGATGCGACTATTGTCGTGGCTACCTTGAATAAACTGAGCTCTCTGTAAGTATGCAACCAGCGGGTCAGTGCCAAGCCAAGCAGAGACCTATTCCGCCGCCGACACCAACGCCGAGAATAAAAATTATGCCGCCGCCGCCGATGGTCGGCGCGCCGAGCAAAACCCCGCCGATACAAATTTTTAAGTGAAATTGAGGTCGCTCTACTCTCCACTTGCGTTATTGCACAAGATTCAAAGTAGTAGGCAAGTTTATCTTTATTATCGATTTATGCACAGAAAATATTTAACACAAATAATTGTCAATTTTATTATATGTACTACAAATGCAATTTTCTATTTCAAATAGAATATCCCAAACAAATATACAGTAATTGTTTTATACAACTTTCATTTCATTGAAATTCTTTCATTGTTCTGAAATATTGTGCATCCAGTTTATTCAAGTCAAACAATACAAAACACTACTGCCCGATAATTTATTCCACCCTTAATTTCAAAATGTGGCAAATATTCCTTCTCCTCGGAGGTGCTATACAGCTTATTAGCCCTGCAACTTGTAATCTGTTTGAAGGGGTAAGTTTTGGTCACATTTCCTTGTGAAATTTCAGAACTGAATTGTTTTTAATTTGCAGAATTTCAAAACGGAAACTATTCCAGGAAAGATAATATATTCCTTATCGCCAATTTATATGGCGCGCTTAGCTTTGCGGGAAGTTCAAGTTTATGAATTGTTAAAGAATAGTTTTCATATTGTTGAAAGATCAGTTGAAAATCCATTATTACAAAGTTACTTGGAAGATTATGATGACAGCGTTAGACAAGGGGGAATAGGTCAATGGGAGGTGTTTGAGCATCCAAACCTCATTTTTAGAATGATTTATCGTTTTGTCTATTATTTGAATCCGATCATACTTGAAATGACTCGGGGTGGGGTACCAGATGGTGGGTTGAACTTGAATTATATAATCCAAGCTATATTTGTACTTGACACAACTTGTAATGAATGACAGAGGTGACGCTTGCCGAGAAATTGAAGGAATTGGATGATGTCGGCTATCCAAAGGATGACGATATAATGCTTCCGTCGGTGATATCAATGATGGTCAATATTCAACATGTATTTGACTTTCCAGCCAGTGAGGTAAATATGCTTAGAATAAGTCCTGATTATTACAGTCAGTGAGAACAGGCCGATATGGTTTTTGGAGCGATAATAAGTTGCAGATGATTAAAATGAGGTTTAACTTCATTTCAGATGTCGGTTGGTAAATTTGGCACGATTGAAACGGGTGTGAGGCTGTCCCCTTCTCAAATGATGGTATTTGCCAATGTGACATATCGATTGGACTTTTTTGTTCAAGCCAAGGACTGGTTGGATCTGCTGGAGAGGGAATATTTGAATGAGGTTGATGCCGGGGTGTTACAAATGGTGCAGAAGGATTTAATCAAGTATCATGATTTGGGTTTCAAAAATAAAAGGTAAACAAATTCGCAGTTGCATTTCTGAAGGTAACCTAGAATTTGCTTTGAATTTGAAATTTGTCACATGTATTTTGATAAAGCGACGGAGGGGATTTATACGTGTTTACTCAGCATTTATCTTCTGGAGTTTCGGAAACTTTTAAGCATAAAGAAACTCGGGATTGGATTCAATATGGAGAACCCAGTGGGCTACAGCGGGAAAGAATGGCAAAAGTTTCGGCATTATGTAGCAATTCGTCACTTTTGGAGGTAAAGCTGACCAGGATGAATAATTTACTTGTAAATGTAATTGTTGTAATTAATAATTAAAGGCAAAGGGACGATTGGTCAAAAGTAAGCGAATGTTAAGATGCTGGTCCGATCGGAGGAAGCATCCATATTTTACTATCTCCCCTCTAAAGACGGAGCAACTCTCCCGCTCTCCCCACATTTACATGTATCATGACTTTCTTGGAGATAGAGAAATACATGTGCTAGAATCCATGTCTACAAAGGACTTTATGCAGCAAGCTAAAGACTCGTGGGAAAATCAAGTCCCGGGTCAAGGACGTATTAGTTTCTCATGTATGCCAATATAAGGACAATGGTATTGTACAGAATCTGTGGGAATAATATCATTGCTTTTAGGGATTGAAAAAGAAGAAATTCCATCCGAATTAAACCTTGTACAAAAACTTGAAACAACGCTTGGACTTGAAATTGATGGGGACGCCTCAGACGCTATACGAATGAGCCTGTATCATCTTGGTGGAGATGGCGTTGTGCATCAGGACGCTTATAGGGCTCCAAATTTGAATGCAACGACCCTATTTGCAGACAGGATATCAACTATTCTTATCTATGTATGTGGGGGAGCCAAGTTATTTATTGGATGGTGTTAAATGAAATATATATGCGTATTTGCAGATGAATGAAGTGAAACTTGGAGGTGAGACGGTTTTTCCTGATTTGGATCTTGTCGTGAAACCAGTGAGGGGGTCCTTGCTGTTTTGGTAATGATAATATTTAACGTGCTAAACTTGTTGGAAGGATTTTGATTGATGGTGGGGTGTGATTAATTTGGCAATTGAATAGGGATAACTATCACAGTGATGGGAAAGTGGATTGGAGAACATATCATGCTCCATGTCCTGCAGTTTTGGGATATAAATTGTTTGCTACTACATTCGTTGATATAAAGTATAACATGTTTACACGTCCTTGTGGTCTGCGTCAAAGAAGGCAAGAAGGGTATACTTACTTGTAAGTATTAAGCAGAATATGGAAACTAAGCATAAATTATAATCTCATGTAATTTTTGGGTTACTTTACTTTTCATGTGAAATACATTAAAACCTTGCTGATTTTACTTGCGAATTTGTTACTATGGTAGAAATAAAGCCACTAATTGCACACAATAAATATCTTACTCACCCTTCTTTGTTTGTAGTAGAGGATACGTGAATAAACTTCTAGTCAGTGTTGGATTAGATTTGGATTGCATAATGATCGAATGATTTTTCATGAAGTTGTAGGGAAATACAAATTTAGCTTTATTTAGCAAAAATAGCTTTATTCGTTTCTTCGTTTGGCCTTGTAACGTTTGCATGAACAGTATTCATTAATTACCTCAGCTTGCAAATTACAATTTGTTGCATGGTTTAATTTTTAAATTATTAAACAATTATATGAACATTTGAATTGCATGATATTGCATTGTCGTAGGAACAAACAATTAACACATTTACGAAAGTAATAAATGCATGACAATCGTTACAAATTGGTTGTTTAGTCAGCGAATAATGTAATTTGACAAGTTGGATTGCTGACTTTAACATTGGTAGCTCGCCCGTTGCTATGTACTAATTGAGCTTCTATTGAACTCCTTTCGTCTATCCGTCCGCCTGTCCGAACTCTCTTTTTAAAAAGCATCTAATGCGTTCTCGAGTTTAAGGTAACAATTATGGTCATTACGTAGCGAAATCGGTGGCAACTTGTCATCAGTGACACCATTTATTCCATATTTGTCTACAAATAAATTCCCCTTTGATCCTGTGTTGTTGATCGTTCATTGTATCTTATCGTATCATTCATGTATTTTCACAACATTGTCGTTTGTGCAACAATGTTGGAAAATTCTAATTATATTGCATGTATTCTGTTAGAACTGCAGCATAGTAATTGGCAAGCAGACAAAGTTACAATTTCCGAATTCAATATAAGCGCAAAAATGATTCAGTCAGCAGAAAGAACCGCTGCAATGCCAACGCTTCATATTTTTGGCAAATTTCAATGTATTTTCAAAAGAAAACGCTTTGTGAAAATAGGATTATTGTAAAGTTGACAATTTCCAAAGAGAAGTACAGGGCTTATAAATATTATTGTGTGCTAAAGAATAAACTATTCAAGGTTAAATATGTTTGTAAAAATTTAATAGTTGAAATCTTGGGCTGGAGCGCATGAGGCAAAAGTCTTGTGAAAATTTAATGCTGGAAACTTTGCAGCGTTTAGATCTGAGGAAGAGGAAATTATGACCTTTTAATTATAACCAAAAATGTTACTAAAATGTTAAAACCAAAAATTGATCAATCGACGAGCACTTTCCACGATTTTAAAGCCGTTTATTTGTTTATTGTTTCATTACAATGAACAATAAATTAGTTATTTCAGTATTTGCTTTAATCTGTTGATCGAATATGTTCATATTAAGAAAAGCTGTACTTGGGAGGCGTCCTCGAGCAAAACTAATCTACTTACTACTTTTACATATTTCGCTGTCCATAGCCAAAACAACAAAGAAAACAAGATGCGATTCTCTTACGCTTGTATTCTACTGGTCTCAATGTTTAATCTGATTTTAGGACTTGACAACATTGATGGTAAGATAATGTTATAAGAATTACAAAACTGTAATATTTCACTTTCAAAAAATTCAGATGAAAATCAGGATATACTTTTTCGAGAAAAACGTCGCCATATGAGTCATCCACGACGAATTTATAACTACCATTATGACGATGAGCAACCGCAAACTCGAGTCTGTTTTGGAACTTGTAAGTATAACTTAAAAACCTTGATATTATGATGATTGTATAGAAAATTGCTTCAATGCCTTGTATAAAATTTTAGATAATTATGTTGCGGCAAGCCGTCGCTAATCGCTCGAATCAATCTGAATCACAATACTTCTTTTTTAATAAATCTTAACATAAATGGAAAACCAACCTTAAAGAAAAATTCCTGAATGAAATACAGAAAAGGAATGAGCATGACTCCATCTACGTGTTTGGGGAATAATTTATACGTAACCATTTTCTGAAACGATTTGATGTTTCAATACATAAAGCCTTTTGTTTGAAACAATTCACAAGTTGTCTCTTTTCTGTTCATGAGTGAAAAAATCACGTTAAAATAACATTAGTTTAATTTGTATTGATCACATTTATTCATTATTCGCCTACTCAACTAAGTTGTCAATGTCATATTATGACATTGCGAACCTGACCAAGGGACAAAGCAGTATTTTGAAACCTCGATAATGAAAATGCATGAAAAAACTTTTGGCATGAACGAGCGACCAAGTAGTGCCGATCGTCTCGTACGCAAAAGTTTATAACTGAAAAGTCCACAAAGGTCGATCTGCTCTTGTTCATTTTCATCGGATACCTAAATAAATCCATAATGCATAGCAATAAGCAGTCCGAACTTTAAACATGGTACGTTCTAAATAATCATAGTTACTTGAGAATACCAACATTTAATATTATTACAAGAAGAACTGAACACCAACATTTTATGCAACATTCCACCACGACACTATGTGAGGTGTACTGGAGTGGTGGTGATAGGGTTGGGCTGCATGATGAATGCACCCGAGTTCGGTTCCCGCATAGACCATAAACACCTCACTAATCCTAGGGGTAGGTGCGCTATAACAGTTGGGTGAACTCGGTCAAGCGGGCTGACTGTGCCGAAATAGAGCCCCCTCAGAGAGCCCATTCTCCGTTGGGAAAATCCGACTCACCACAGAATATATGGTGAGGAGAACCCGTCATATATTGAAAACCAGAACGTTCCAGTTAAATCTCGATTAGAACTGATATCTACTGACGTAAAAGGGTAATTTTCATTTTCATTTATGTGGATCTCGACCTTATTGTACATTACCTATGCCAATTAGAGTTAGAAGACGGCAGTTACTTACTAATAATCTATACAACTTCTTTCCCAACTTTGCAATAAATTATTCAAACCTTCCTTAAAACTAATTCATTGCGTCTCCTAAACTGAGCTATTATATTTGCCATATTTCCCCAAATCCATGGCCAAGTAAATCCAATAATTTATCTATATTGATTTTTTTATTCTATATAATTTAATCATCTTTAATAATATGTACGTATTTGGCTAATGTATCCCGGCAGCTATTGCTTTTCAAGGGTAAAACACTCAACGAATAAAGGGTTAAACCTATGTAAATTTCTGTGACATTGTTCGTCTAGCCCAACCTTAGAAAGCAAGCCCTAAAAATGGTTACCCAACTTGTCTGGAAATCTTTGGATGTTTGGGAAAAATGTTGGAAATATTTATGGCCGTGTCCCGTACACTGGGACAGCTCTGCCAGGAAATTTATACATACTCAAAATCTAAAAAGACTACGCTTTTGGTGGTTTGTGATTCTAGTATCGAGTGGATGTGGTTACACACTCTCATGCATTTGGCTTGTTGGGTACTGTGTATTTGGCACTCCTGAATGTACTTTGGCATTGGACAAGTTGATTTTCTTTGTTACTCTGGCATTTTTTGGGGGTTTTACGTTCATAACGGAATTGCTTATTTTCTGGTATGGTGATGATGGATTTGGGGCAATTAATCAACTCATCATTTTTGAAGATGAGCTTCGAAATGTGGTACAAAGTAAGTGTTTTGGATAATTTCGACACATTGCACTTTTTAAAAATTTGTATATTTTGTACATTTCCAAAGGAGGATACACAAAGGAAAAGATCGGGACAAAAAAATTGGACGTTTTTGGAACAAGCTTGCTGCTCATCAACGTAGCATTTGTTGGATTAGCCTTTATGGATATTTTTCAGTGTTGTCCGACTTTGATCCCCTTTACCATGCAATTCTACAATTTTCAAAAACATTCACGATAAATTTTCCCTTCGTTTGTTCCTTTCCTTTATGCTCAATAATCCTAGTCGTCACAAAGATTTTTCGATTAATAGCCCTCTTTTTAGGTTCACACCAATGTAAACGCTGTTTCCCGCTAATTGTGACATCCTTTGGGATTGCGTTAACTCTTGTTTTGAATTTGGTATCCTTTCTGTCATCATTGTCTCGAAATGTCGTATCTGTAGGGCGCTTCAATCGAAAAATGCAGCATCAGATATTAATTTGGTACAATCAGCTTCACATTATCATTCAAACGTTTCACAGTTTGCAAAGCGTAATCCCCGCAATTCTTATGGGAATCGGTATGAGTTTGAGTATTATTTTCAACTTTATCTCTTTAAAATTTAGCAAAATCATACCGATGCCATTGTTCATCTTTTTTCCCGCAATATCCATCCTGATTGGGGTAATTATAGATTTGTTACTGCCGATGGCCATAAATGTTCATGATCGCTCTGTTCTTCTGCATGAGATATGGTGGCGTCAGCTAAAAATTGACCCTCGCAAAAAGCTTTCAATGAGGAAATTGAAAGCAACTCGAGTTTTAAAATTCCACGGCGGGATTTGTGGGTTTAATTTGTTTGCTTTGGAACGTTCCATCAAACGTGAGTTTTATTGGGCGATCCTGAACTATACTATTTCAGCTTTACTCTCAGTTGATACAGGAGTTTAATAAATTTCATCAAAAAAACTGTATAAATTAAGTAGAAATGAAATAATTGTACAAAATATATGGCTGGGATTAATTCGACCTACTTAATGCCTGATGCACGTAATTTGCACTTAGTATGGCGTTTGCTGTAGTATAATCCCGAAATATGAACCATTGCAAAATTGTTGCGCAATCGAATACTAATACAACCATTAGCAAAACTTTGCGATGAAGTAAATACGCAAAATACAATGAAAAGGTGGTTTAAGGAATAACTCAATAAAACCAATTTCGATTTTGACCAGGACAAAAATCCCATATCTAATTCGACAATTACATTCATCTACCCATTTCTTGTTAGCATCACATTCTTTGTTATTCTTACGAACTTATGTTAACTTAAATTTATTATGGATAAAAGAATACGACCAAATAATACGACAACGATTGGTTTATTTTTCGATTGGCTTACATATATTGAAATCATAGTAAATAAATGAAACCCCGATAATTTGTACTCAACCCTTTTCCAGTATATTTTGTGAGAGATATTTGAGGTCAAAGTTAAAAAACGACTATTTTTTAACGTGCGAAAATGGGGTTGGCGAGCGAACTTTAGCTTTCATTCCACTGCTCCTCCCACTCGACAACTTAAAACAAAGTGAAAGATTTTTCGGCACTCGCATTTCCGCACGTTAAAAAATCATTTTTTTAACTATGGCCTCAAATATCTCCCACAAACCATAAACACGGGGGAAAACTAACAAGCCAAACATTGTAAGTAATAAGTTGGACTACACAATGAAGGTAGTCCCATTAAAATCCGAGAGATAAAGGTCATACCGATCATTACCCCTATGTTAATAGATACAAAGATACATAGATATTACACAATGTTAATAGATTATGTTAATGTTGCAGAACGTAATTTAAACACGGTTGAATAAATTATAAACTGTTATGATATATTTAGGGGTAAGTCATGAATAAAATCTTTCCAAAATACAGGAAGAAGGTATCACTATCTTTGTTAAAATATTGAAACGTAAATTATTTCAATAAGGAATTTGAAATCTCAACGAAGTTCGTTAGAATATAAATTACTGCTTTCCCGTGGATATGATTTAAATTCCAAATTCACATCATTGATACTCTTTGTTCTATCCTGACACTTTTGCATAGTAAGATTTTAAATTGTACCAGCTAAATTTGGTACCCAAGGGTTTTTTGTGATTAAATTGATGTTTCTACTATATACCAACTCAGGAAACTTGTCCGGAATGTCGATGTATGGTATAACATCAAAAACTTCCCACAATACTAGACCAAGAGAATACAAGTCCGCTTGTAGCCCGTACTTTCCGGTTGCCACTTCTGGGGCTCTGTATATCCTCGTACCTTTTTCCACCGTTTCAGTAACGGACCTATTTCCAGACATTTGTCTGGATAGTCCCAAATCGCCAATTTTTACGGGTGGTAGAAATTTATTGATCACATTTCCCTGAAGGTGTCGAAAATAAATATTTTCAGGTTTCAAGTCCCGATGCATCAATCTGTTATTGTGCAAATGTTTTAGGCCACTAATAATGCCCTGAGCAATGTCGAATTGTGTCCGAGCGAAATCCTCAGACCTTACTCGCATTTTACCGAAAGTTTCGTCTAACGTTAACCATTCCCGTAAGGTAGGTCCGCACATCTCCATTTCAATAACAATGGTATTGCATGTTGAGCTTAGATCTATGCAAGCTACATATTGTGACCTCTCTGAATTTTGCGGGGATTGGTGAAGCTCCACAGCTTCTCCAAAATCGCGGAGTATGTTGTTCAACTTTGGATATAGAACGTCACAACTGATGAGTTGTACAACATTGTCATGTTGATCCAACGCTTTCATGGATTGAAGTTCTCTGTTAGCTTCAATGACATCATCTGAAGCAGCCCCAGTAAATGGTTTGGGGTCAACAATTATTTTTACGGCCGTTGGCGTTACCAGTACGGGATCTTTTTGTATTTTGAAAACAAAGCCGAAAGACCCAGATCCAAGAAACGCAAGTACTTTGTACGTTTTCCATTTTTCTGCACGTTCCAGTCGCAACTCATCTTTTTTAATCGTATCCATTATCCACGTTAATGGTTTAATGGCAGGTGATGGTTTTGGATGTGGGATTGGGGTTTCCTCGTTTACGTTTCTGGATAGCTCCATCTCCTCTAAAAATCCGAATCATAGTCAAAAATTAAATTGACTTAGATTCTCGAGGACTAATGCAACCTCAGCAATACATACATGCATGATATGGGGTAAAAACATAACTCCGCACTTACCCAGATCTGGTCTGAATCTAGTTTGTGATGGGGGTTCGACGCTAGTAGTTCCTGGTGAGGCCTTGAATGTAATTTTGGTATCGTGGCTGCCCATACCGGATACTGCTTCTACAAATAGTATAGGTCAGTAGTATAGTACGTGTTTTCGATTTAAAGAGGTGGCATTCCTATTTTAACCGATCTTACAACTGAAATATCTATCGGTTCAAATAGAAATGAAACCATTATAAATATTGAAACATAACCCACCTGCTGCTGCCCTATGCTCAATGGCTATTAATTTATTTGCGAGACTTCCAATAGTAGCAAAACTACCTTCACGTGACACCCACCGCCCCAATATATTTCCAAAAAGTTCGTGTGCCGTAAGATTCATGCTATTATAGGCTCGGTCCCATTGCACAAGATCTGCACCATCAACGTTTAAAAAGTTTGCAATTCTGGTCTTGTCGGTGATAATAAAACCTCCTCCGGCGTCCAGCATCACAGACACTACACTAGAAATGCTTACGCTCGACATTTTAAGGGCCCTGGCTTGTTGACACGGGATTCAAATCGAACCAATGGAAATATTCAGGCCTGTCATTTACAATTTGCAACAAGTAGCACAACGCAATTGGAAAAATCCTCCTTCCCTTTTTGTCGTTTGCAAAATGTGTAATTGATATGACATCGAATGCCATTGTAGCCTGATAAGATAAGCTCCTCGTTGAGCTGACTTTTCATTCTGTGCTCAGTCAGATTGGACTACCCGAGACTGCTGTTTACCAAGCAACTAATGCAGGTATGGACTTGGGTGAATAAAAAGCATAGCGATAAAAGTTAACAAATGCCGACAGAGTTTTTTTCATGATAAGAGTATTGCATTACGGTATATGAATGTAAATGTGATTAGCAAGCAGTTTACACTACAAGCACAATCGAGCAGATAAGTGGAGATCCTGATCCATTTGCTATGGAATGCAATGTGATGCAATGCAATCTTGTGCTTATAAACTAATGCACGGTTTCCAATATCCGGACGGCTTAAAATTGAAGTTTGTTAAATTGAAAGCTCAGTATGTTCTGTTTTAACACCTTGAGCAGAATGATAACGAATTATATGCGAAAAACTATGTTAGAAAACTGTAAGTTTAGTATGACCTAAAATAAGTTTGCCTCTTGTGTTCCTAAATAGTATGTACCCCAAATGTCGGTAGGTATGAGAAAATTCGGAGATGAAAGGAATCAGTGCATAGGGCTGCCGGTGGGGTCCTTAGGATCCATAGTTGTATATTGTCATGACCTGTTTGGTTTTCCATGTGCAACATAATGTACCATCATGTTCCTGACGTGTATAACTTTCGAATAAAGAGTTTTTTGACAAAATCTTATTTGAATTTGACCGATCGTTTTTTAGTTTTATTTGCAGATTATGAACACTAATTCGAGCATAATGAAGCTGCTTTATGTTTTTTAAGCGTTTGTGAAATTTCAAATTCGTTCGACAAAATAATGTGATGTAAATGAAAAAGGCTGATACTCCGGTGGGGTTGGTAGTGGGGGTAAGGCTTTATTGGTCTGACAAGCT
>JAQIWQ010000271.1:0-20119 GCA_034695825.1 Folsomia inoculata | reverse complement strand
TAGCAAACTATATTTGCTACAATTTTTGCGTCAATTACATTTCAGGTGCTGATGGATCCAATGGTTTTGAGTGTCCTTTATGTTTGGTGTAACTTGAATCAAGACACAATTGTCAGCTTTTGGTTTGGGACGCAATTCAGGGCCAAATTTTTACCATGGGTCTTGTTTGGCTTCAATCTTATCTTGTCTGGAGGGTTAGTTTTTTAACCAAACATGAAAGAAACCAGATTGTACATGTAAAACTTACTACAACGCCGAATTTTGTTTTAGCGGAGTCCACGAGCTTATTGGGATATTGGTGGGCCATTTGTATTTCTTCCTGAAATATCAATACCCTCTAACATACGGTGGACAAGAACTCATTTCTACGCCTGCAATTCTGTAAGGATCTTCTCAAAACATTATAACCCAACTTTCTTATATGGTAATACAATACCCTGTACAAATTTGTTTAGGCAAAACTGGTTCCCCCCACGACGGGGAGTAGCAGGTTTTGGTCAACCACCTCCAGGGGGCCCGGCTCCAGCTGCGCCACGAGCTGGAGGTGGCTATACATGGGGACGGGGAAACTCATTGGGTCAACAATGAACAAATCAGTTAATTACTTGCTATTAATTTATGAATTACTAATCCTATAGTATCCGGCATGTTTGTTCTTCATTTTTGTAAATTATTATTACGAAAGCGGTTAATTCCAGGTTACGACTACGACCATATTATTATATTATGCATGTTACCCGATATCTGTCGTCGTGATCAATAAAAAAATGGTTAATAAAATCTTTCAGTTTGTGATACATTGACTTTGTTTATTCGATGGTTAGTTCAATGAGATATATTATTTCTATTGTTCCAAGTGAAGTTGATTTTTAGTAGTAATTATTTCTTTGTTTGTAACAAATGACAAGATATTATTATTTTAAGAGCTGCCTGCCTACTTATAACAAACTTCGCAAATGTTATTTGGGCTAATGTTGAACGTTGTAATAGCTATGATAATTACTAATTAGTACATTACTTTCTAGGCTTGTCTACTCCCATCCTTGAATATTTTACCGTGCGACGGACAATATTATGTCATTGCCTTTGATGCCTTTTGATATAGGGTTGTCATTTACGAACAAACATGATATAAGTAAACTGCCTTAAACAAAAGGAAAGTACTATTGAAGTGAGTGGAAATATTTTGTCAAATATTATAAATTGACTGAAATTGCGTTTCCGCATGTACAACGTCAAACTTTCATTTACGCTACAGTCACTGTAGAATAATAATAGTAATGCCAATGCCCAGTCATATCATCACCAATTCTGTTAAAATTGTACTTTCCAGTCATATCATAATCATAATAATTATCAGATTTCCATAAGGTATAATTCCGATTCCAAAGTACAATTTCATACCATACAAGCGATCACCAAGACCAAGATTAATTAGTCTAGATGTGTATTATTCTCCTTGCAAATAGCATGGCGTCTTGTCCTCTATAACGTTTGAATACATAACATATAAATAACGAAATATTTAAATTAAATTAACAAACTGTTAGTAGGTAAATGTTGCACAATTCACAGTAACACAGGTTTCAAATTCAGTCTAGTACATAAAGTACAAAGTACAACCCAAAGTGATTCATTTAACCGTCACAGTTCCTTACCGTTTTGCCAGTCAGTGTACACCAAATATTACAAAAGGTTTTTTTTTTAGAAAAGAATCAGTCCTTGTGATTTTGTTATACATACAAACAACGAGATATGAATACTTAGTTGAACTCGGATATGTCGCATTGTGCAAATAACATTTAAAAGGGAATTGAATTCTAATCTGGAATCTAACTGCATATGAATCACACAACCATAGAATAATATAAAAATAAATACCACTTTAGATTATCACGAACCCAAATAAGAGCAAAATTTTCCAGATAAGGAAAAAACATGTTAGATATTAACGGCAGTAGTTGACTAAATGAAACAGATCAAGGAGAAACATTAACAAAATTAACATTTGATGTGTGAAAGGCGTGCCTAATGGTAAAATCGTGTCTATCATCATCCGTCTAATCATATTAGAATAGGATATTTGACTACCGTTTCGATGTTCTTTCTTGTTCCAATATCTGATCCAGTTGATCCGTCAGATCTGCAAGCATACTGCCAATGTCACTCAGAACATCGCCAGCTTCATCATGTTGAACAATTCCATCTCCATTTCCAACGACATGCTGCATAGAGGGTTTCTGGGCTGCTGGTTTTTGTTGCTGAGAAAAAAGGACATTATTCTAAATCGTTTGTTAAATTTAATTGAAGGTCGACTCGAAACGTTAGCGAGATTGCTTTTTTCTCAGTTACTTTACTAGTTCAACAATACATAAACCATAATTATTTACCTTAATTGTTCCAGCATTATCATTAGCAAATGGAATAGATTCTGACTCTGTACTTGAGCTTGGGTTAGATCAAATTTAAATTAATTTCAGTTCACATTGTTAATCTCAATGTAACATAATAATATATGAAGATGTGGTTTGAAATGGGTATTTACAGGTCACTGATGTCAGTGATTGTATCCAAAGTCCAAGGGAGCTTGTCATTCACCATTCGGAAAACAACGCCAGATCTTTTTTAAACAATTCTGGACGTAACAAGACAACTTAACTATGTCACTAAGTTCAACATGACCCAATTTTTTGGTTAACTTCAAAACCAGTTATGAACCAGTCAAAAATATGTACGGTCTTCTTGCTGTACTGTATTGACGTTGGCCTATCGATACAATTTCCATTAGCACACCGAGTGTTTACGTCCGTACATAGGATCAGCCAAATTCAAACCACAAATTCATTTAATTCATGTTACAATTTAACTTTTGAAAATTACTAACGCTTACTTTGACTTGAAACTGGCATCGGAACCGTTTCGTCTCACACCTTTACATAGAAATCCATTATTCTGGAGATCTGGGTCAGAGAAATCACTTCCACCAGGGGAAGAATCTCTGCCCTTTGTCAAGGGTAAAGTTGATCTACGTCCACCCGTTGAAGGTCCATTGGACACTTGGTTGCTTATATTATTATTGGGATGTATTCCACGCTGTTGTGTATAGTAGCCGGAAGCCATAGAATACATTTTGTAGCTTTCATTTCCGCCAACCATCCCTGGTGTGCTGTTTGGATGAGTGTCAGTGTCCACCCCATTCCTCAACTCCTCATTCTCATTCGGGGGTGGTGGGAATGGGAGATTATCTCCGGCAGAGGAAGATCCAAGTGATGAGCAACTACTTCGCCTTGGGGGTGGTGGTGGCCCTTTCACTGCAGCATACTCACATTTCGCAAATGTTGACACTAACGGTGAGCTGGACAGAAGACCCGATTGCTGTAGGCCGTTTAGCTGCTGTGGAGCAAATGGACCAGGATTTATAGGGTAGGTCACACTGGAGGAGGCATCACAGTTATTACTATTTATCCCACCCCCCATAACTTTTGAAATGGGTTTGTGCTTTTGCAGCCTCGGTAGTGTCCATGTATTGGACATTGATTGTTTCGTCATGGATAAGTTGCTTCCACTTCCAGATGAATGATCGCCTGATGATGATGGTTCACCATCCTCAAAACTTTTAAAACTACTATTACCACTTCTGTTGGAATTCCAACCTGAGTTTGCACTTGAAGAACTATTATGAGATGTAGGGTTTGGAAAAAAAGATGACGTCCCATATATGGGTTCTTCTTCAGGCGGACTATCTAATGAATTGTTTGTACCGTGACCATTTTTAACTCTAATAGAAATTACTTCAGGGTGATAGAGAGGTTGATGCACTGCTGGAGGTTGATTTTGATGATTGGAGGTATTAGCGACGGCAGGATGGCTCAATTGATTGAATGATATTCGATCATGAGAGTTAGCCAATTGTTGTTGAGGCCCTGGTGGTGCATGGTGAATTTGAATTTGATGTGAGATGGCTGTTGTTGATCCAGGCGGAGGAACATGTCCTTGATAATGTACAGAAGATTGATGAGGCCACATATTATTTCTATGAATTTGATGTCGAGGATCTACTACTCCACTTTGGTACTGGCTATTATTATCTTGACTATTATTGACTGATGGAGTAAGTGGTAGACTCGATGGTTGCGGTGGGTGTTGATAAGGCAATGAAGAGGTCAAATGTCGTAGTTGTGGTTGAAGAGATAACTGAAAGCTGTCCACCGGTGTCACATAAGCATTTGGTATATAAGCTACGGGGAGACGTTTCCCATTTACAATGTCTTGTACTCTTTTTAATGCCAACATAAACTTTTTCTGGAAGGGCAAAAGAGGTACTGTTAATTACAGACTTCAATACGTACTGTTACGGCGTATGTAATGTAGTATTATATTAGATTGACAGTACACACCTGGTGACCAAGTTTGAGAATCCCAATGTCATCCAGATCTGCGTTACAATAAATAAGCATTACATTGTTTACACAAGAAAGTATATTTCGAGGGGTAGAAGAAATGAATTACCTTCCCATGTTATATTTGTCGCTTGTCTAACATTTCTATACCCCTGGTCGAGTAATCGAGGTAAGTATTCATCCAGTTTCAACAACCGTAACCATTCATCAACTGACTCAGGAATATAATCAGGTAACCCTTCCGAAATATTTAGCTGAAAAGAAAGAAGGTCATTAGTAGTAAAAATTGAGGATCAAAACACATTTTATTGTTTAATTATATTTCTAGTTCAGCAAAACAAAATTACTACCTGAGATATTTCCGACTTGATTTTTTTCCTGTGATGCGGTTTCGTAACTCCGATAGCATTCAAGTCTAAAAAATGCATGAATAACATAAATTAACGAAGTAATACTTGGATGACCCATAATAACCGCACCTTCTGGTGTCATTCGTGATATGGTGTGCATATCATAACCTGTATGAATAAAGAACATATTTCGTCAAACGTTATATACATTATCCAAAACACGCAATAAAAATAACAGCTAACCTGCTTGAATAAAGTTTTGATAGTAGCACTCCAAATGAATCCCAGTCAGCCAAGCATTTAATATCTATTGAGGTTAAACATATTGTCAGCATTTTGACAACAATTAACTCATCAAAATTTAAAATAGAAATAGAGATAGTATTACCTCGTGATCTGGAACTCCCTGTGAAATCATAGCTGACACGTCAAAATTTCTAATATCTTCTGAAGGAATAGACCCCAACGACGAACTTGAGCTGTGATACGAATTACGAAAGCTACCTAACGATGACTCTGATGATAATCCTCCAGCAGAGTAACGAACTCCTTGAAACGTTGTAGAAGAAGTTGCACGTCCAGAATCAAAACTTGCTCCAGAATTTCGACAACCATTGCTTCCACTGCCGACAGATCCAATGACAGAGCCACTACCAGATGCAGTATTAGATGATGTTGAGCTCGGACTCTCCCTTCCACCACCCGGACTATTACTCATAATGTTTTCGAGCATCCAAAAGTAGACCTTCCTACTACATCCCCCTACCTTAGTTTTCTTCCGCTAACAATAAGCAGTTTTTGTTTCTTATTATACGACCCGACCCTAGTTTTCACTCTTCAGAAATCTTCCTATCAATTTGACCACGACAAATTATATAACCTCCGTCACTCGATCGAATAAAAATTTAATTGAATTGAATTGAATTTAACTTCAGAGTCCGGATCATTTTAGGGATAATTATCCGATCCCAGTCCAACCACTGCACAACTATTCTGATATAAATGACCTATGTATTAAAGTTGTCGTTTTTAACGGGGGACGAAGAGTCTATTAAACAAAACAAAAGACCCTACATTTAGATTAGATCTCATAATATAATCCATATTTAGATAATCTATAATAAATATATCCTAATAAACATAATAAATGACATCGCAGGGATTCCAATTTAAATGCCTTAATACATACAATATAAACAACAATACCCTGTTAAAAGAATGTGACTTACTTGAATTGTATTATTCTTAGCCTTGTTTATATGGTATGTTGTGTGGGTGTGGTGTGACGTTGTCAAAGTCAAGTGTAGTGGGAGGAGTATGTCATATGTCACGTTACAAGTCAGGAACAATTTCTTTCTTCCTAATTCCTCCGTCCTTGTATTTGTTTTGTAGAGGCCGAGGCAGTGGCGGATTAAAGTAAAAGTATAAAAAAGTCAACATCATCGAGTACAACCTCCGCCACCTTCAAACAATAACTTTCTCTTTGTATCTTATTCACGTTTCTTCTTCCCTTCATCCTTGCTTTCACCTTCAAATTGTGGAAAACATTCCATTTTCTTCCTTCACTTTATAGGTCAGGTCAAATCAGTTTCTGCCAGGTCAAAGGTCGACTCTGTCTCAACGTCAACTCAGCCTTTTCAACCTACATAAAAAGAAAAAGGTAAGTCTTTTTTATTTGTAATTAATACTAATTAATTTGCTAAAAACCGGGCTATCATATCATAAGTACACTGTAGTAGTATAATCATAACAATCCACATAAAATTGTGGATTATTAAGTTTATTTAGTTTAGTCATGAGTAGGTAGGATAAGGGAGGAAGGGTTATATAGACATTTGTTTAGTAAGGATTTCTTGTTATCAATCAGCATGTTCGATTTATTGGAATTTCTTGGGAAGCAGTATTAGAGTCGGTAGGGTTTATACAGATTTCAGTCACGTTCTACACTCTTTATTTACACAGAAGAGAACATTTTACAAAAGGATTTATTAATTCATTATTCATTATTTGAAAATATTTAGTGCAAATTCAGCAGATGGATGAATGAATGATTACAATCGGATCCGGAATGCTCTGAATGAAATTAAGAAAACAAATAAAACATAGTAGTTGACATTGGTATGAATATTCTTGAAGGCATACTGTTCAAAATCTGTAGATTTAGCCACGACATGCTCAAACTCGGCGAAACTCAGCATTCCATCGTCATCCAAATCTGATTCAGCCTGTGGTAACAAAATTGTTTCCATTTCTAATAGAGGACTTTATATTCTGTCATCAATTCAATTAATTACCGTGAGATTTTGAACAAGTAGAGCAATTTCGGATGGAGGTAGCGTTTCATCCCCCAGTAAGCGTCGGATAACCTCCTCAATGTCATCTGGGCCTAGCATGTCATCTCCGTCGAAATCTAGATGTTTCGAGGATAGTTGATTTGGGGAGTAGACTAAAATAATAGTGGTGGTTTTAGTATCTCACCAAAAATCCTGAATGCGTACTCTGCTTTCACTGAAACTGGAGCATCTGCACTGAACACTGACATCAAGTCCAAAAAATCCTCAAAGGTGCAGTCACCATCTTTGCTGGTACTGAACACTAGACAAATTCTGTCTCCGAATGGATTTACCTTTAGCTCTGGGTAGTTTAACATGACTTCCATCGGCAAGCGTACCTCCTTGTTACTCATCACTTCTTGGGGGGCAAGGGCTTTGAATTTTGAATATACACTAACATAAACAATGCTTCACAATAATTACTAAATTAATGAATAATTTAGAAAAACGATTGGTGTCTTAGATTATTACATCAGGACTTCTCGTTTGGTGAAGTAAGTGAGATCCGTGTAGTCTTCTAATTCTTGTTTAGTGAAAACGCTATGCCGTTGCCCCATATTTCTGATAGCACTTTGCTTTCTCCACGATGGCTGGGTGCTGTGTTATATTTCATTTAAACAGCATAAAATTGGTTATTTTAAAGTAATAGTTTTTATGTTCTTTAAGATCCTATAATATGGCCGCCGTAAGAAAACTTGATATTCTTCATCTTTACAAAGCTATGCTCAGAGAAAGTGAAAAATTTAGCTCATATAATTATAGGTAAGTGTGGGTGGACTTTCCTTTTGATTCGTTGAATTATTGGCCTAATTATTATGCTTTTTCGGTTTATTTTAGAAATTACGCATTGAGAAGAATAAGGGATGCCTTTAAAGAAAGCAAGAGCATTCTGGACGAGGAGAAAATTATGGAACAGATCAATGTAGCCCATAAAAATCTATCTATAATCAAGCGACAGGTGAATTATCTGATAGATTTCGTATTCAACAAAACTAAAATGTAGAATGATTAACATACTGAATTGTCATTTACAGGTAATTATTGGCGACCTTTACCGATCAGACAAACTAATTATAGAACAAAAGTAGCAGAATCATAATCATATAGGAAAATAAATGGAATGTAACTTCAAAAACTACAGATTCAGACTTTCCTTCCTGTAGATATGTATCTTATACTATTTGTCTATTTATCTCATAGTCTATGAGCAAGAAAAAAAGAATAAATACCGAGTAACTTACATAACCTGCAGCTTTTATATTCTCGTGTTGAATGAAAAAAACGAACTTCGTTTCTTTCGAATCAACTCCAATTTCCAAATTGACTCATCAAACTCCCGCATTCGGAGTCAAGTGTTTTCTCCCCTTTGTGTGATGGCAACGCCACCATGGTTTTGATAGATTTTTCCTTGCTGCCTCTTTCCAACTTTCTCCCAACTTTCACTTCCCATTCTTCTCAGTGCTCTCTAGCTCTTCCAACTCATGCGTTGCGGCTTTAATTTATTTCACATCAGAGACTACCCTCCATCCAATACAGTAAAATACCTCCTTCATTCATAAATCGTGTGGCTATAAGGCAACCAGTGGGTGAGTCATTCTACAGTCTCATTCCAATAGGTAAACTGAGTGTCAATGCACAAAAATGGTCAAGTTTGAGTACCTTAGATTGATGCTCTTTTGAACTGATCCATAGTCGCGTGATGTATGAAATAATAGCCAAAGACTAAAGAGTGTGTTGAACTCGACAGGAGGGCGTCATCGTATTGATCCAAAGACTTGTATGACTGGATACTCCCAGACGCTTGCTGTATTCGAGCTTTCTCTTCGGATTCCGGTTTGAAGAAAGATTTTCTTGAGACTCGTCTTCAGTTTGCAGTACTCTTGAGACTGATTTGCATATGATTCTGAGCACTATTTAAATGTAAAAGAGAAAGCAGACTTTCACCCCAAAACATCATATCAAGATAAATCTGTTTCAATTATCTGAAATCTGCAATCAATTATAATGGATTCTTCAAGTTTTGGTCAGAATATTGATAATGATGAAAATGAAACCAAAATCAATCAGGACAAAATGCAGTTCCTGGAGTCCATAGTCTCACAATATGAGTCTTTGGTGCAGGAAATGCACGCCAAACTTGTACAAAGTTGTCAAGATGTTGCATCCCATTTGGTGACCGAAACCGGGGACAGTGATGTCAAAAATCATGATCTGCAAGATTTAAAACTTGAACTATCTCGGAAAGATACAATCATCGAAAATTTACTAACACAACTTGATACAACCTTTCAAGCAAAACTGGTATCTAAAAAACTTTGGGAAGTAACTTTGGAACACGTTGAGCAGTTGGAAAGCACCAAACAGGAATATCAGACGCAACCCAACCAATTATTACCGTCACCAGATTTTCTAACCCAATGGAAAACTTTGATCTCCTATGTAAATACTTTGGAACAACATGCCCAGCATTTGACAAAAGATTTACACTTTTATCAGGGGAAAGTGGTGGAGATATGTGCGAGGCATGAAAAATTGGAAGAAATTCGACAAGCCGAGGAAGCTTTACGTACGGAGGAAATCACAAAAGGACTGCGACAAGAAGTGCAACAGTTGCAATCATCAAAGGAACAATGGAGAAACAAGTTTGAGTTGTTCCTTAAAAAGCGTTTGGAGAAAGAAAAGAAAGCATGGGAATTCCAAGAGTTTCAGACCCTCAGATTGATCCGTGTCCAGATGAAAGAACTTCTGTTGGACAATCAAGCTTACCAGAAAAGGGAAACAGAACTAGTTGACCGTGTACATAAATTAGAAAAAGAAATCCAGCATTGGAGATGGAAGCTTGAAATCATGATCAGTGTTGCCCACGCCTCTGAGCAACTAAAACAAATCATCCATTCGTCTGAAGTCCTTGTTCCAACGAATACAACAAATATTATTCCAGAAGCTCAAATGGTGGTCAAAGTTCCGGCGACAGCACAAACAGAATCAATAGACCAAACAGAGAGAACCCTGTCAATTCAACACCAATTGATGGAAATGAAGCGTCACAATTCTGAAATTCGAGCTGCTGAAACAAATGCCCTAGAAAAAGTTAATATGCTTCAAATCCGAATTCAACAAGTGGAATCACTTAACTTGGCACTAAACGCTCAATATTTAGAGCTTAATGAAAAATATGAAAATATTATGAAAAAGAGCGGCGTTGTTCACGACACAAATGTCAATAGGAAGGTCAGTGAGAACAAGGACGCTTTGGGGCTAGGATTGTACACGCGATGTCAGTTAAGCTCAAATAAAAATATTTACGAATCCAAAAACCCAGATTTAACCAAATCCAAATCCTCTGCAATTTTAAAAGTCAATGATATTCACTACTTGGAGTTGGAATGTAAACGTATAAATGGAAAGAGGAAAGATATGGAGATATCTAAACAAATAAAAGAGGTGGAACGCCTTCGCCAAAAGCAGAACAAACTGTTGGAAGTTATTCAAGAACAATCTGTAATTTGTTGTAAATGGAAACTAGAGTTTAAAGAGCTAGCAAAGACAACTTTGCTGACAACATCATCGAGCCATAATGTAATTCAATAGTTTATGTCATGAGCCTGATATGAAATGAAATGAAAGTACTGGAGTATGAGTAATTTCGTGATTGAAGAAAGTCAAGAGTCAAGTCCGTGTAGTTTTTTTGTATTCATTTATTTACCTGCTTTATGTAATTTTGCGATCAACATTTGCGATGTAAATTAGATTTTGATTTCCTACATGGGGATAATAAATTCTTAATAATCAAAAATTAATACGTAGAAAATTGAAAGCACGATAAAGTGGAAAAATAGTTTCACACATCGAAATCGTATAAAATTTAATATCACAAGCTTTCAGTTCTTTCTTTAACGTTAGAAAATTTGTGTGCTGATTATTTCAAAAGCCTCTTTCGATTTAGATCGAACTAATGATTTTTTTTGGTTTTAAGAGATTTGAGCGCTTATACGCTTATACAATGAAGTTGATAATGAGCAACAATGTAAGGCACCATTGCCATAAATATTGGATAAACGAGATGTAGAAGTATATGGCACACAATTGAGTACTATATATAATCACTGTCATGTGGTGAAAGTTGTGGATTGCTGTGCAAGGATGGATGGTTGAATCAGGTTGTAAATTCATCTTGTAGAAGTTGGCTTGAGTATCGAACATCTCGATCCTCATCTTCCTGCAGCTGAAGTAGGGTTTGTTGCAAAATGTCATTCTGAGCAAAATATTCTGCAATCAAAAATTGCAATATATGTTATCTTGTGGGAGGGAAATGAAAATGAGGCATGATATATGGTATTGTAGGCTTACCTTGATTTATAATGCTCATTACAATAGATTGAGCAACTTTGAGACGAACATTAGGAACTTTGTCTTTACTCAGAGCAATGAGGGCTGGTAAAATATTTTGAGCAAACTGAGGTGGGGACATTGCACCAATTTCAATAAGTTGGCCAGCAAGAGTGCTGAAAAGTTAAATACATAATGAAATAAAAGTTATGAAAAAAACGAGTTTTGTTTACGCGAATGCTTGTCTTCGAACCCAAATGTCACTTCGACCAAGAGTTTTGACAAGTGAATCCAAAAAATCATTAGCAATGGTTGGGTCGTTTGGACGGTCCGTATAACAATAATTCAGTCTTGTGACCAAGTATGGTATCTGTTTAATTGCAGTTCTTGTATAAATAATGCTTTAATATCCAAATGTATTTTTAACTACTTACCACATTCAATGCATTCTTTCTAACTTCAGATACTCTGTCAAGAAGTAGGTCCATTGTTAGTCTGGAAATATGAAAGTAAGAAAATCAGCTTCACTATACTTTACGCTTTACCAAGATAGTCATTAGTAATAAATTGGTGGTCATCAAGGCTTACGGGCACAAATGTTTGAATATCTCTTCTGTTTCATAGATTTCTGAAAGTTTTTTTATTTGATCTGCTAACTCCAACCTAAATCGCCAGTTCCTTACATTTTCTGTAACAGCAAATCGATCTAGAGTTTCTAAGCATCTTCTCTGGGCGTCACCTCCAAGCATCTGATAATGGAGATTGAGTTATAACACAAATATTGCTGGCAAAACTTCTTAATGACTGTACCTTAATGAAACTGGCCAAATTTCTCAAAACTCCAATTCGAACTTCATCAAGGTCTTTAGTTGTTGCATTGTAGAAAGGCACCAAATCTCGTTCAGACAATTCAGGTCCAAGAATATTAGCGATTTCGTGAAGTGCAGATGCCAAAGTGTAACGAATCTTCCACTGAACGTTGCATGCTAGCGCTTCATAACAGTCCCGAACTAGAGACCAATTCTGTGGACCCAGAGTTAACACCACAGCAGGAAAATTGTATACGCAAAAAGAGAGAATTTCGCTGTCCATGTTTTGATGATCTTTACTTTGTTGACACAATGAAGTAAAGTGCTCCAACAAAACCCCAGGAACAATATCTTGATCAACTTGAATACTTTTGGGCAAATCTGTCAACAGTCTTGGCCTGCAATTTCTACCTGTATGACAGCAATCATTAAAATTCAGATACCCAAGGATTTAAAAAATCAAAAAATGCCTTCACTCACTTCCCCATAGTGTGTGTGCAGAATATTCATCTCCAAAAGGAAATGTCGTATTAAGTTGCTCATCTGAATCGTCATCGTCGAACCCATCTCCCAATTTTAATGACTCGAAGCCATACATGGCCTGCTCCCGTCTTGTAGTTGTGGCGCTGTATAAGTTCATGCAACTTCGATGTACATCTAAAACCAATCAAAATTGTACTTGTTGCTTATAAATCACGCACACCAAAGACAAACCTGGTATAAAATATTGTGTTTTCGACTTTTCGACAAATATATCGACTTCCGTTAAGTTTTCATTCTTAGCCATCGGGTTAACAGATATTGCAACAAGGTTTTGATCTTCTAATAATGCATCCATTTCCATCTTAGCATCCCCCTCAACAACATGGACCAATTGGTTCTCGGTGTTTCTGCTCTGGGTTTTGTCCAGCATTTCGGTATCCAAATCAATGTCTGGAATCGGGTCACGCCAATACTGCCAAGTTTCGTACTCTGGATTTTTTGCGAAAGATTTATGTTGCAGACCGTCTGTTGAATCTTGCTCAAGGATTGAAGAACCCGAAGAAAGCAATGACAAGTTTTCATTGAGTTGCTCTTTACATGATTCCGAAGCGAGAATATTCGATTGATCATTTTCAACACGATTGACGATATTCTCATTGTAATTTACCGGCAATTTATGGTTGCACATAATTGTATCCTCGTTCTCATTCGATTCTGGGTCATTTCCATTCTGCTCGTACGCCTTTTTTCTTTTTTCTTCAAAGCTGAATGGGATTGAATTATGGGAAGTGGAATACAATTTCTTTTCGCAAAAGTTAACATCATCATCAATTTCCATTGGAATGATAGTGAAGTCTGCACTAATATCTCGAACTGTTTCCATTGCTGAACATAATACTTTGGTGTTTTGATTTTGATCAGTTTCCTCGCATATACTTGAAACTTTTTCTAATAAACTCGTCGAAATTGTGTTTTGAGCGACTAGGCCGCAGGTGGGTATCACAGATGTTAACTTAGGACTTTTTCTGTACTCGTCTGAGTCTGACGAGTCACTTTCCGGAAATACTTCAAACTCAATGGATTTGTACCTACGAGATATAAAAACGCAAGACATTGAATAACGCCAAAAACTAAGTCTCATAAAATTACAAAAATGGAACTAACGAGGCCAAAAATGTTTTTTCTGCTTCAGAACAATCCGGCGTTGCTGGAGGACTATCTTCCGATAGGAACGTAGTGATGAATGGTCCCAATGACTGGCAGGCAGAAACTCGTACCCAACGTGATGAATCTTTGAGCAATTCTACAAATGAATCCGTCAATATGCCTTTTCTGATCGTCGGTTCACAGCAACTTGAAAAGACGGTGATTGTCTCAGCGCATCCTTTTCGTACCCCCCAAACCTCAAATTTTGCATATACAACAATATATTAACAATATATAACTAAAGGAAAACACTATCAGAAATTTAAAAAATAGTATATGAAAATCTTACCTCGTCTTGACACAAGGAGCGAAAATGGCTCAGCTACAAACACAATATCATTACTACTCGTCGCAAAATACGAATATATTATTTTATATTTATATATATTTATAGCTCACCAGAACGTTTTCAGTTATATTGGAACCAACGACAGACGCCATTTCGCCAATACTGGAAGCACATACTTTTCTGATTTGGAATAATTTGTCATGACACAGGTGGCAGAATCGTTCCAAATAGCACTTTATAGTGATGTCCTTTCCGACAAGTGGAGCAAGCTTGCTCATAAACTGGAAAATAAATTTTCCAATCAATTTCATTCAAATAAATCACAATATCTATCATTTGTTGTTGCACTAATATTAGATGTCAACCATTTCTAAAAGTGAAACTAAATAGGGGACCGCATTGACGACAAATTTATACAAAGGACCGTTACAAGTAATAAGTGGACTGTTTGTTAAGCCTAGCTCATCAAAGCTGGCTGTGATATGATGACAAATATCCACATACCACATCCACTTTGCGAGCCATGCTCAAACAAATTCATTCTTCTGCTGGTTATATTTCACTTGACATATGTATTCATACATTTACGCTGTTCGTAAACATGGACCAAATGCAACACACAACGACAAATCCTTTTGTTAGATTGACCCTATCCCAATGTGCAACGTGAATCGTCTATGCAATAATTCCCATTGGAATTACATCTTTTCCAAATCTTAACTTTACCACAGAAGACGTAGTTGGTTTCGGGTAGGTATGTGCAAAATGCACAACAGGCAACTCGCAATGTCGCAATGCTACTTAGATAAATAATTCCTTTTAATTCTCGATAGTTTTTTGAACTTCTGAGGGTGAGGGTGAGGGTAAGTAGTTTATGTCGGAATCTCCAGAGTTGCGCATACATGTAAGGATACCTCATATATCCTCACATATTCTCACATCCCAAGTTTTCGGGTGCAAATGGGTATTAAATTAATATTCCGGTAGCGTGTACGGACTACGAACAACCGAGACAATATACTTACGACATCAACGCTGGTCCTAAATAATGCAGCATGAATCCCGACTACACACCACCAGATATCTAGCAACCGTCCAAACCAACTGGCGACCCCGCTTTCTTCACTATTTGCTTCATCCACCCTCCTATTCACACCTAAGCAGGCTTGTGAAAGCAATTTCTCTCCAGCATCAATTTACTATGCCCAATAGTCCATTGCAGCAGACGAGAATCATTCGGAAATTCTGCTCCGAATTTATAAAAAAAATCAACTTCGATGATGAAGGACTGGAAAGTCATGTTTCAATTCAACAAAATGACTTCAAATTCCATTGCATTTTACAAAACACCAACCAAATTGAAATTCAATCTTCGTGTAGATACTGCCATTACTGGTTCATTTTATTTCTTTTTTCAGTCCCGAAATAATTCCATGCACCACATTTTCCCACAAATTCAACTCTTGCATATTTCACACATCGAAAGGAATTTCCAACTCTAGCAGGAGATAAAATATAGAATGATTCTATACTACATCCTACACAAAATCATCATCCCATCCCAACTTATTTCTGATCTGTTAATGAAGTACGGAAGCAGCTTTATAATAACTCTGATCTCAACCCATTTGTAGGAATTGGCTAAAAAGCAAGAAGAAGAAGCTACAAATTCTCCATGTCACTTCCAATTAGTTAGAATTTACTACATTATTCCCAAACGAAATGAATCGCCTTAAAACCCAAGTCCAACAACTAACTGCTCATTCCAACTCCATCCATTCAACCCAAAACTTTATATTCACATAGATCCCTACTTTGAAATGAAAGTTATTGAATACCATTAAACTGCACTATTAGCATAAAACCGTTGCTTTAAGATTCTCTCTTAGCATTGTGTCAAAGTCAAACCACAATAACAGCCTGGGTTGACTCGTGCCGTACCCCCCCCATCACTCGTTCACGTTCCAATTTCAGAATGAACATTCATGAGCAAGGGGATAGAAACAGATGCTGGTAAAGTGCATTTCCATTCCCTTTTAAACTGTAGAAAATAATGACCAGAGGGATGAAGAAACCAAGAGATCCACATTTTGAAAGGATTAGGAGGACTACGGATACGGTTGGTCTGTATTCGGGTGGGTGTAGTTGTTAGCAGCATAAGGGGATGTTTGAAATGAAATTCATCCCGTGCACCGTCTCTTTAGACGGTGCACTGTTTCCATCCAGTCACATGTTCATTATTGAACTTGTTCAAAATATCTACGTCTTCAGAAGCAGTACATCAGATACATAAAAAATAAAATGTTAAATGTATGAGCGTAAGTAATATCATGGCTTGAGAAGAGTAAAAAGAGTACTTAAAATGAAGGAATGAAGGAGTCCTCATAAGCGTAGGGTGACAGCAATAAGAGAGTTGAAAAAGAGACGGCTAAAGAATTCTTAAAAGAGCATGCTAATGATGTTTATCTTTCGGTTCGCACTGAGTAAATTGACAACGATGAGCGCTAGAACGAATAATGTCGGTGGAGCAAATCTTGAGTCTAACTAAATCCCAATAAGTTACGTTAAAAGGGAGATGATTCTGGGATACTTTTGGTAGACAAATATCTTACATACTGAACACATTCGGCACTAATCTCGTCATCCATACCGCACTCATCCACATAAGAAAGAAGCTACAACTATGGTATGATATGATGCCGCTTTGCTTCATAATGATGTCATCCCCCTTTCTACGATCTCTTTCAAACTATAAATATTTCCCGTTTATTTTTCATCCACGCACCCAAACGTAAGGATAAGGATGGATACTTTTATGCCTCAGAAAATCATCATGTCGGCGCGAGGTAAGGCTTGATTCGTCGCTCATCAAAGCTGGCTGTGATATGAAACGAACTACATAAGCACAGTCACTTTGAGAGCGACGCACTCAAACAACAATCGTAGTAGAATCGTCATAAACTGAGAGGAATATACATTTCGTCGCGTTTTCAAGTCACATAATTTTTCGCCAACTATTCCAATGCTAAATTTCATTTCATTGCAAATGCCAATTTCAAATTTACCAAAGTACAAGTACGGAATACTGATTTCAAGCAAGCGTGCAAAAACTGGAATGGGATGAAACCAACTAATTTTTCGTCACATCCTATTAAAGGAATTACGCAGAGATAAACTTATCACAATAATACCTGAGCAAGAGATAACTGATACTGATCAACAAATGCCCTGACTTCCTAAGTTAGATAGTTACTTTGTGACCGCTAAGTTAACACTACATCTTCCCATCCTAGGTCAATTATACATAGTGCACGACCAATGCTGGCTTTTTCCATTTCTGGGTTCTTCATCCCGAGATCAGCTTCAGACATGAAAGAGTCGCAACTCGTCAAATATGGCTGTGATATGATGTATCTCCACACACCACACCCAACTTGACGCGATACGCCCCGCCATGAGATTAAATAATGAAGTCCACGATAGTTTCTTTCTTCGTTGAGTGTTCCTGCCGTGAAGCTCATCAAAGGTGGCTGTGATATGTGATTGAAGACATAGTCACAGCCATTTTGACGAATTCACAACAGACAGTTTTTCCTTGAATGATGTGATCATCTAGGTGCAACGTCCAACGGCGAATGTGAATCAAAAGTAAAGCGTGAAAGACAAGGTAGTGAGATGACACTTCAGGGCCACATCTCACTACCCATGTCTTTCAGCCTTCCCCCAGAAAAAACCTATTTCTCCAAATTCAGATAGTTCAGAGGCAGGACGAATGAAGTCAGACTGTTGGTTTTTCTTCTCCCATAATGTGCGAAGCGATCTTACTTGTCACTTTTGACTTTAATGGAGAGAGTGACCACATATAAATGCTAGAGTAATAAAACGTCAGCTCATTAAAAAAGACAATGGTGGAATTGAAAGAAAACATAACACATGGAATTGATGGAATTATCTACCTGTCATCTACATTTTTTGACCAACATCATTGACATAAAATCGTCACTTTTTTCAACCTACCGTGAAAGAGGAAAATACACGTATTTCCATCAATAAAATCAAAATAATGTATTTTAAAACACCGCAGACAAAGGCATTAGTTTAAACAGTTTAAAAAGCGATGATGCACCTACCATATTTTTGACATTATTGGATGTAGAAGAAATCAGAAATGGAGCACGCATAGTACATACCGTATTCATCGCAATAATATTATGCCATCGGTTGTCTCACTTGTCTCATCACAGACAAACCCATCACTACAAAGTCATTACGAGAAGGAAAGAAGTTACCAATGATCACCGTTCGTTGTCTGAGTGAACCAGACTAATTGGCAGCGTTCCAAACGCCATGTTCCCTCCAGAGTTCGTGATCTCCCCCCAACTGGGTTTACAACCAACACAATAAATACCGCTACGTCGACCAAGAAATAACTTGCTCTCCCTGCACCTCCACTGAATTTGTTGACGTGATAACGATACGTAAACGAATCAACACAATTTAGGATTTAGGACATATTTGCCTTATTTTTTTTATTTAAGTGGGTTAAGCCGTATAGCCTCGTGATATCTTTCCAAAATGGATCCAAGTCATCACAGCTCACACCTTACAGCCTTTTCCTCAAGATACACGATCATTTCTATTCAGATGGAATCGCTTACTTTCACCATCAACATCGTGAGGTAAATATACAGAAAGTATCACGATAATGGGAACCCAAACATTGAACGGACGACATGGGAAACGGTTGATGATAGCTGGTGAAAGCAAAGCCTGAAACGCATCCATCCATCCATCTTGATACATGAATTTCTTCACGACTCAAATCACCATTATATCAAACATCTCACGTAACCGCTCATAATCCCCTGGATGTCATTCCAAATTCCAACTACCCATCCAGAACAAGCCAAGCCTTCCTATTACTTCATCATGAATTTCTTACAAACTGAGAACTGAAAAATGAGCAAACATTATGTAAATATAGCTAGCAACAGCACGTTTTCTCTCTTGTAAGGACTCTCCTTCTCAATAAATTATTACACTCCGTGATTTGCCTCAGAAATTGGAATCCAGTTGCACCATTCAAGTCAATAACTATCCACAACAACCATCCTGTATGACCGTACCGTCCCGTTCCTTAAATATTCGTCGAAAATCTACTTAAACAAAGCCTTTTTCTTCCTCTCCTGGAATGCTACGACAGGATATGAATACATACACCATTTCCTTTGTAGAAAATTGATCTCATGTGCCAAAATTGTATTATTATTAGTATTGATGATGATAGTCCCGGAAGGATCCAATTTTACTTACTTGTGTTATCTCCGTCCTGTAATCCTCATGAGCGGTAGTGGTAGTAAATTCCATTACCACAGGCACCACATGTTCCACCACTTGACTAGGATCAATGATACCTCGTTCGACCAGCAGCAAAAGACCCGCTTGTGATGTTTTCCTCACCTGAGTGATACATAAAAATTAGTTTATTTCAGTGAAAGACTTTTACTCTACATTTCCCTTTACATAATTACCATCATGCGAAACTTCATTAATTGTCATGATTTATATCAAAACACAAGAATGAACACTACTACTACGAAACAAGTTATTAAAACTTATTCTTCTTATATATCCAACTCTGTGTTAAAACCCCATGAATGGATGACGAAGAAAAAACTTTCACTCAATATCCCCATTATTACTCATTAGTTCTTTCCTAAACTTGTACTCAATACTTAAATATAATTGGGTATTTGAGTTCAATTGCAATGAATCAGAATTCCTAGATACCGAAAATGACGACAGCGTACTTTCCCGGACTAAATTGTAAACGACATTTATCCAATGCCGAAATCAATTCTATACTACATATTCTTAATCCAATATACCTATACACGTCCTACCACCTGCTAATCATTCG
>JAQIWQ010000270.1:0-20143 GCA_034695825.1 Folsomia inoculata | reverse complement strand
GAGATCCAAATTTCAACGAATGAATGAGAGCTCAAATTCCTATGCTTGTGTGCGCTTCAATGGCTAGACTGGAACTCGAATTAATGAAAATATTACTAATACAACCGCATCACTGCAATTAAACTTGTTTGACGTATAGTCTTCTCTCAAAGTTTATTGACAGGTTTCAGGGTGCATGCGAAATGCACTTCGTATTTTGCAAAGCCAAAATACTCTAGTTATCCAAACCAAGCAAAATAAAAAATCTTACTAAAGGTTAAGGACTAGTATTCAACGAAAGTGGCAGGTGAGGTTGCACAGCTCCTCTCGAGAGCTCTTTTCGTAACATTTACTTTTGATTTTCCCATCATCACTTATCATAAAATTGCCAAACATTAACCACTTTCACAGTACTAGTGGTTAAGTAGTAGTAGGTATTTATTAAATCCAAAAAGTATTGCCGTCTTTTTTACAGAACGAAATGAACATACCCTGTCTAGCAGGAAATACATGAACATTTCAAATAATAAAAATAATACATTTGCGGTTATTAATCCATTCGTAAGATAACTTCAATCATCAGTTACACAATTATAACTCTCCTCATATAGATAAAATGTAGCATCAATATAATAATAAATTAATTAAAATGATAATCTCTTCTTTGTATAAGGTCTCTCATAGTTCGATTTACCATCCGGCTTCATATGATGCGTGTAATAATTGCAACTCCACCAAGTACAAGTTGTATGTACTATGTACTATGTATATACAACTTGTCCTTATCCTTCCTGTGTTATCCTTAATTTTTGCAAACAATTATAACAGAAATCGTGCCGGGAGGAAATTAAAAACATGTGACAGTGCATATTAAGTTGGCATGGGTTAGGCGGTGTTATGTAACCATTGCAGAAAGAATACAGTATCCACAACTATCGCTTTGAAGCACGTTTCTGAGCAAACCCTTTGACATTGTATAACAAACAATTTTAAAGTCCCACAAAGATTACTTTCCTGAATTTATTTAAGGTTTATATAAATGAGGAATTGCAATGTAAATCTCCACTTCAATGTATTATCCAAATGCAAGCAATTTGAAATCAAGTACCTATCGCTAAACACTAATTAATTATCATTTCCATGGTACAGAGATATCTTTTGGAAATGTTTGAATATGATAATAATTTTTCATTTAGTTTCGGTTGAAATATCCAGGATATGTAGACATTAATGTCAATGTCGGGCTGTCCGCTCCGCTGCCCCTTATCGGATAGACACAATGGTCATTACGTGTAATAGATGACGTGCAATATGTCATGTTTACCTACGCAATTGTAAAGATAATCACTGATAACCTCCTGCGTCAATACCCTCATTACCAGGTTTTGAATAAAAGCCAATCTACAACAGTCAAATTAAACCACACCAGTCAAGGCCTTCTTCTCTTGAACACATTCGGGTGGACTCTACCTTTTCGTCAAGTTCTAGCTCTCAGTCATTTCCAGTATGAAATTTCTCAAACAATCAACAATCCTCTCGTTCGCAGTTTTACTGTTGCTTGTTGGGGATGCTTTCTCCCAGACAACCACAACCCTGCCAGAGTGCGAACGTCCCGATACTGAAGTAAATATTTATTGTAATTTGTGAAGGGTCAATACATAATTTGCATGTCAATCTTGCCTCCTTGTCCGTCGCCCCTTGATGGCTACTTGTAACAAACCTTCATCATATTTTTACTCTTTTCATCTTTCGCGTATAGTTCGATGGATGTCCATATGATGACCCTTCTGGTCACCCTTCATTTTTTCCATACCCATACGACTGCACAAAGTTCATTGTCTGCACCAACGGACAACCCAAAGTTGAATGTTGTCCAACTGGAACCAGATGGGATCAAAACTTGACCACTTGCAATCATGATAATGTCGTCGAGTGCCATCAAGTCACTAACGTACAAAGAACTATAATTTTCAATTTACATTCCTTAACTATAAATGATGTCATGTTTCATCAATTTCAGAGTCCGGGAACTGGAGTAAACCGTCTCAAATAGAAAAATTACAAAAGTAATCGAATTTTTATCTATGGCCAAATTCATGCAAAAATTAAATGTTAATTATTCCGCAATTCTACCAAGCTAGACGAAACTGTTTACGTGGTACAGATTTGAAGACTTTGTGTCTTTAAAATGATATAATAAAATGTGGAATCATAATTCTTTGCCTTTCCACCAAACTTGTTTTGCATTATATTATTGTCAACCAGTATTCTTAAGTAGGTAAATTCGATTCACCAATAATTATTTTTACAAAACATATTAACTGGACTGTACCTCAAGCAAGCAATTTACAAACTCTCAAAATGAATAATAAATTATTGGATTCATATTATTTTGTACTACAGAATAATATACAAACGAAATATAAACCCACCTAGCAACGTGGAGTTCGCCATTCATCAATTAACCGTGTAGTAGCTTTAGGAACTGCATCTGTATCTGGATACAATTTCGACTAATGAAACCCAACTGCATCCGAACTAAAATAATTGATGTTTTGACGGACAAGTTGACCGTATATGCAGAGGAATGCGGGTTCCCAATGAGCCAATGATACCTTTGATCGGACAAGAAGGGGTTCAAATACGGCTTCGAAATCCTCTTTCTCCAAAATCTTTCGAGTCCTCTGCAAAGTCTGCAAAGGTGGACTTTAGTCTCGATGCTAGATCTTATCCTTATGAACCAGACACTTACTTTTCATCATGTTTAACACAAATGTAAATTTTCTCAGATATTTGAACAAGATTTTCATTGACAAAACAAAACCAAATTTATTGCCAAAACATTCCCTACAAATCAAAGAGTGGGTTTTTCGATTCTTGTTTAGTTAAAGTACCTCATTCCCAATCAATGTTATGATCATGCTGACAATTTATACATGATACTGTAAACGATGAGACAGAAAATCACGTCAGACAAAGTTATCTCAATCACACTCCAACGAATCAAAAGTTATGCCTAAAAGTATAGTGGCTATATAATCGATTATAATTAATGAGCCGAAATATTTTTATTAATCGTGAAAACTTTTAGGTAGCAAAAACTCATTGTCACTACCTTTTGAAGCAAAACTGAAAAATAAGTACATTGCAGGTTAGCGATAGTCTTGTTAATTAAATTAAAGCCGAAGAATTAGATAACCCTAATCGTTTGACGTGACAATCGAATGAGCACATGCCAATAAGTAATATATAGCCACTGCATACTTGTACATTCGATGGGCAACACTTGCAGTATCGTTTGCATACGTCTGTCAAAGTCCTTTAGTATTGTATGACGAATAATTTTATCATTACAAACAGTTTGTTATCCTTCCTGATTTGATTTGATGCATTGACGACTCGTTCAATGCCTGCCTGTAATGTTCAAGTATTTGATTTGTAATTTAACACAGTACGGGAATTTTTTATCCAATGCAATGCAACTTGATACAATCAAATATCTAACGAATAATGCCAATTATCATCATCATGATACAGAGATATCTCCAGGAAAATGTGTAAACAACATAATTGTAATTAATACTTTACGGTGGTGGGTTATTACGTACGTCCAAGATAGGTTGGATCCCGCTCCACCGCCCCATATCGGGTTGACACAATGTCCATTAATTATGAATGACGATCATCAAATTGACATGTATACGGCGATAAGCACTGATAAGCCCCTGCAGGAATTCAATCATTACCAGATATTGAATATAGAGTAATTTACTGCCGTCAAATACTTCACTGTCGTCAAGGCTTTCCTCCTTTAAACATACACAGTTTATTAGACACTGTGGTGGACTCTGACCTTTCGTCCAGCTGTGTAAAAGTAAATTCCAACATGAAATTCCTCAGGCATTCCGTAATACTATCGCTCGCAGTATTACTTTTAGCTGGGAATGCTTTTTCCCAGACTGAGGAACCCCCCCAGACTGAAGATACTGTCGCTCCTACAACGATACCTCCACCTACAACGACGCTACCACCATCCCCAGAGCCAGAACCTACTGAAGATACGGATGGCCCTTCGACAACGCCTCCATCAATAACGACGACGACCGAATCACCTCCCCAGACTGAAGATACTGTCCCTCCTACAACGATACCTCCACCCACAACGACACTACCACCATCACCAGAGCCTGAACCTACTGAAGATACGGATGGCCCTTCGACAACACCTTCACCAATAACGACAACGACTCAACCAAACACAACGACCGAATCACCCCCAGAGACTGAACCAACTGTTGGTCCTACAACAGACCCAACCGAACCCCCGACGGAGGATCCAACGACAGCAGAACCAACGACACAGGAACCAACAACGACGCAACCACCAACAACGACGACTCTAGCCCCCAACACAACCACCGCCCTGCCAGAATGTGACCGTCCTGATACTGACGTAAATATTAAGAATTTATTACATGTTTTTCAAAAGTTGATTTTCACATCAACCTTGCCTTGAGTGGCATTGAGTGGCTCCTGATGGTTATATTATGGTTACCTTTGAACATGCCTGCTGTCATATTTTAACTCTTTTCATCTGTTACACAGTTCCGTGAGTGTCCAATTGATGACCCTGAAGGCCACCCCACATTCTTCCCATACCCTTACGACTGCACAAAATTCATTGTCTGCACCAATGGGCAACCCAGAATTGAATGTTGTCCAGCAGGGACTAGATGGGATCAAGAGCTGACCACATGTAATCATGAGAATGTCGTTGATTGCAATGAAATCACACGACCACCCCTGTAAGCAAGACCAACTCTTAACTTACAACCTTTTCCTAAAAATATTGTATTTCATTCTTACTGTTTACCATGGCATCCAGCAACAATTGAATCATTAAACAGCATGCTTTTGTAATACAATAACTTTAACCACTAGAACTATTGATTAGAATTGTAGGTGATAACTGAATGCGGAAAATACAGATTCAAATACACAAATTCAAGGAGTTCGATACACGTACACTGGGACAACACATTAACGAATTGGAATGACAGCCACTCATCAACCATGACATTCTTGTCATTCATTACAGTAATGTCGTGTTACCCAGGATAAGATAGTATTTATTGAATATCCAAATATCATTTCATTGACCAGAAATATCACACAACACCTAAACGGAAAAAAATTCCAAGTATTGATGCGTTACATAAATTTCATCCAATCATTGTATTCAATAGTCTTCATTATTAATGAATAAAATTCATTTCCACTTCAATTCGTATCCGACAGCCTTTACCATCATCTACGTGTAATCGCAGGAGAATACATTCCCAATCTAATTTAGGTCATTCAGTTCCCAAATTTTTACAAACTTCCACTCTATTCTCCAAAGGGTAATGGTGACGGTATTTCTCCGATTTGCTACAATTTTTCTAATCTATTTAAATTCTGTAATATCGCTTTTTCTTATGTTATCTATGTTGATGAAATGTAATAATTTCAAATTTTTTTTTAAAGAAGTTATTCCGTTTAGTTTACACTACTCGACGGCAATAAAAATGCCATGTTAAAGTTAGGTATAGAGATTTTTCACAATTTTGAACTCAATTCACTAAAATTTCCTTGAAACGAAGCATCAATAATTGATTGATTACTCGTAGAAATAATTAATATATTCAGAAATTACTAAGAAACCCACTCGAATTCATTAGTATAAATAAATTAATACATAAATGTTTCAATGCTTGGTGCAGGCAGTTAATCTGAATTGGGGCTATCTATGGTTATTTCCGTAATCTTTCACATTCCACTCTGATCAATATTACTATCCCTTACCGTGTTGTACTTGTCTCTTTCCCCTTCAGTAACTTTGTTGTGATCTCAATGCATTTAGCTTCCATAGTACCCTACCCCGTCAACTTTTTGAACAATGTGATCCACACATTATCCTAATCCTGCCCTTAAAACATTGACAAACAAACAATGAGATGTATGACTAAAATAACTAGCACCAACAGGTTGACATCCCATGCAATCGGACGCTAAAATGGCAAATTTTTAAACCATTAGTTGCATCATCGCGGATTAGTAACACATATCATTCCAGAATACAATACTATTTACGCTTGACCATCCTTACTTTTTATTAGACATACCGAATCAAACTGGTGAGTGACATACCTATATACGAGTTGAGTTGGTGCTTGTAGATTGAGATATAATCAAATGATATCATGTTATGTGCTTCGTGTCATCATTTTAATTAATTATTATCGGACCCTTCACACTCAAACGGTGATTGATGTGCCAACAAAATACATCGGAATCAAGTTCTTGACTAAAATTGCCAAGTACACAAGTGGTTGTTCGGATGAGAAACCAATTCATGGGCTGGTTGAATTAAATTTGTCTTCATGTATTCAACGCATTTTCACATTACCTTAATTATGATTCATGTATAAAATATTCCAACACATTTGCTTTAAATGTTTCAATCATTCAAAGTCTAATCTTGCAAACATTGTGACGATAGTAATGGTCTGTCAAAATTTTGAAAACACGCTTGTAAATCTTGGTGGAAATAATTTCCACTTCTGCTATTGTAACCATTTCTAGTATTATTGAATTCATTTAAAAAGGAAGCTTAACAAGTTGAGACGCAGACTAGAATCGTCGTATGGATGGTATAGGTATATATTTCATTCAATAATTGCATTTAATAATTGCAACTACCATTCTTAAAGATTATAATTCATTTCAACCTCAAACCAGCATTTTCATCTGATGGTTTGTATCATCATCATATTTGTGCAAAAGCTAAATTTCCCATCCACTTACAATTTTATCACGCAAATTAACTTTGGTTTTTCCACTCTTGAAGTATTATGTGCAATGCAAATAGCTCGATGATTAGATAACTTGTCATTTGTCAACTGACCGATCCCAACTCTGTTATAGTAAAAGATTCCTCTTTTCGTCCAGTTAAAATTTGTTAAATGCTCCACAACACATCGAAATGTCCTCCTTGTTCTCCCAAATATTCACTCGTTCCCCACCCAATTTCCTGACCCCCTTCAAGTTCACAACCTACCTCGGCCAAGGCTCGTTCGGAGTCGTAGTAGAAGCCATTGACAAATCAAAAACATCATCCGCAGTCAAATTCATATTTGACACGGGAGCAACAGAACAGCAACAACAACTAATACAACGTGAGTGTCAATTGGCGAAAGAATGCGACCATGAAAACGTTGTTAAAATAATCAAATTCGCCGTTGAAAAGTTTACTACAAGGGACATTAAAAAGATTTTCGAAACGACGACCAATGACGAAATGTACAACTCAAAGAAAGATACGTACGTCGCAAAAGCGAATCGGAATGAAACTGTTGAGGTGATTTGCATACAGATGCAACTTTGTGGTGAGAATTTGAGGCAGTGGTTGTGTAGTGGGTTGGATGTTAATGATGGATTAGTTCAGTTTAGGCAAGTCTTCATTCTTAAAAATATTATCGAGGGTTTGAAATATATTCACGACAAGAAAATTCTACACCGAGATTTGAAGCCCGAAAACGTGATGTTCTCCAAGTCGGGGTATCAGGTCCCGGTTAAGATTGGGGACTTTGGCCTGTGTCGTAGAGTGCACTCGGAAGAGTCGCAAACAAGCCCGTTAACTAGTAGAACTGGTACACAAGACTACATGGCTCCAGAAGTGTTCACAACCAGTTACTCCTTTCAGGCTGATCTGTATTCCTTGGGATTGATCATTTGGGAAGTTGCCCTACTGATTCCATTCAAGTCAAGACGAAGTTTGTTTCTAAAGCTGGTTCATGACGAAGACGAATCTGTTGTAGTAAGGTCGCAGCCTTGTATAGACGGGGTGAGGGAAGTCATCATTGGGTTGACCAAAAGACATAAAAAAGACAGAACTCGAAGCGTTGATGAAGTTGCTAAGGTTGCTAAAAGGTGGAAACCCACAGGTAAAAAATTTACGGCAAAGAACACCGGGGATTTAAGTTTGTGTCTTAATTACGTACCCAATGGTGGGACGATTCAGTTGATTGAATTTGAATATGTTGGTGGGTTTGTTTTAAACCAGGACAACGTTAAAGTTTGTGGGGTTACGGGGAGTGTTTTGAAATCGGGACTTCGGGGTGATACTGCTTGCCTGACGATTCAAGGTAATGGATGCAGCATTGTAAATGTTTGCATCGAAGCTGGAGAAGGAAAAGAAGGACTTCATCTCACAGGATCAGAAAACCGCATAAGCAACGTAGTGTTCACCGGTGGTGAGACTTCCCTTCATGTCACCGGTGATAAAAATTCGTTATCAAATATTTGTGGTACAAATATAAAATATGGAATTTCCGTGCATGGCTCACATAACAACATTTCCAAAGTTACCATGATTAAAAATAGTCAGAGTCGTAAGGTCTGCGGAATACGCCTTCGTGGAAGAGGTTCTCAAAACAGAATCCAAAACTTGAAGTGCTCCGGTTATGAAATGCATAAAAAAGACTGGGGGCTGGTTATTGATTCCACAAATTCCAGTGTAGAAAACAGTGAGTGCGGCCCTATTTTGGTCAGTGGGATGAGTGCAACCCTGACAAATATCAAGTGTGGTGATTTGATTACGGTTCAGAATGAAAGGGTAAAGCTAATCAAATGCTGTGGGAAGATGCTGAATGCGTTGAAAAGGGTGACACTTATCAACTGCAGCTTTGACTTCGATTTTTCTAATCTACAGTTTATAACCTTGCTGGAGTTGGTTCATTTGTTGCTACTACGGGAACTTCGCTGAAAACGAATAAAATTAAATCAAAGTAAACGTAACAGCTAAATACTTTATTCAATAGCTTTTAATGTTTATCACATCGATTTGTCACGTTACAAATTATTTTAAACCAGAAATCTTGTATATCCATATTTCAAATAATTCCCTAACCTTAAAATCCCTAACTAAAAAATTACCTAATTCAAACAAATAATGGGAAATCATGCGAAATCACTCAAAAAACAAAACTTCACAATCTGTATTTCTATAAATCGAAAAAAGCTACCCACACCGAATCGACAGTTTCAAATTTTTAGAGATAAATGAAACACGATCGGACAGTATCTTTAAAAAGATATTTGCATGAAAATCGTCAATTTGACAAAAAAGGACAAATCAATCGACAACAACAAAATTGGTCACAATTACAGCAGAACATTTTATCACCACGACAACAACACATTCCTCCCAAAAACTGCACCACATCTGACAAACATCCGTCATCATGGCCCACACAACTTGATCGGAATTTATGGGAGTAACCTACGGAGCTTTCTTCAAATTATTGAACTTGGTGAGCTACATTTTTTGTATGGAATATTTTTGTAGAATTTTAAAATATTTTTGTTACCTAGCAAGATTTAAGTCATACAAAAAAACTAACTCGACGGTGTCGGATTTTAAACCTCCAGGGTCGATATTTCAAATATTTCAGACAGTACCTTTAGAAAGAAATTTTCCATGAAAATCTTTGCAATGCCAACAAAAGACACTAAAATTTCAACACCCCAGCAACAGCAAAAATTCCATAACATGACAGCAGAAAATCACATCGCCATGACAGCACAATACCAAGTTTTCTTCCGATTATTCTATCAGGTGAGCTACATTTGCTGTTCTGGAAATTGGCTGTATAATTTTAAAATATTTTCATAACCTAGCAACGCTGTAAAACCAATTAGTTGCCAAGGAAAACGTCAATGAATTTCAAGTACATGAATCGAATCCTGGACAGTATAGTGAGAACCGGTCAATTTGTAGAGTTGCCGTAACTATGGAAATCCAAATTCTAACCAATCTACATAGGTACGACAATGTAAGGTTAGGGAGTTTTTTGTGAAGCGGATATGATGCTACTTTTTAGTTTGAACTTAATGTAAACTAGAATATTTTTTCGATTTATGCTCGATTAAACAGTTTCTCCAATGAAATAAAACGCTTGACTTGTACCCGACTGAAGCATTGTACTTTAACAGACGAATTGAGATTTATTGATACATTTATTTGCAGTAAAGTTCTCGAGAACGGATAGAGGTTAGCGTTGCTGAAAAATGAAACGAATACAAACTATAGGCCTGCGGGTGACATTGACATGTCTGCCTCTTATAAGGAATGAAACCGAGTTCAGGTAGCCAATCGAGTTTATATAGGTAATACAATGAATGGCATGTTAAACCTTGGTAATTATTTCACCACCACCAACACCAACCCGATAATCTCATGATAAAAGCGAGAAGTACCAGCATTGCAGAAATGGTACAATATGGTGTGTCTGTTTGCATAATTTTAATGTGCTCTTGTTTCCAATGGGTGATACATATAGTGATGGCCAATACGATACAACGGCTGACCTGTAATGTCTAGGGATTTCTGCCATTTAATACTGCGATTTGTGTATGATTTGTAATGTCAACTCTGTGTTATCGCCTATTGTAATCTACTGCAAGAACCATTGTCAAGGTGATGTTATATGTAAACGTATGTAATATTGTACGAGGAAAGAATTCCGTTTATTTTACACAGAAATAACAATGCCATCATAAATGACAATGTTAAAATTAGAAAGATTTTTCAAAAGTTTGAACCGAATTCACTATTTTTAACACAACAATTATTCAAACTTATTACTCGAATAATTCACAAATTACCAAAAATCACTTTTATCCAACAAATAGACACATTTATTACTATAAATTAATTTACACATTTGGAAAAATGTAGGCAATTTCTTTGTCCCTGGGTAAAAGACGCCCCTCATCATCATTTTTTTCACCGTCACCGTCACCATCACCTTGTTGAAGGATGGGGAAGAATACCTTGAAAAAGTCCAAATATTCTTCCCATTTGTTAATCTGGTCCTTTTCCTCGGCCAAATCATCCCACTCCTCCAACGGTAGTTTTTCGGTAGGAGTCAATGGGAGGGACTGCAGTGATGGAAAGTCCTTAGCACAAACCACATAGTTTTTACTTGAATTGGAAAACTTGAAGGTACAAACTTGTCTCAGATCTTCTTGGTCTTCGTCGGCATCATGTACTTCAACCAGCAATTCTTTGAGATTTGGAAATACTGGAAGATTAATCGTCCCAGGGTGTTCGCTTCAAGTTAGACCAAAAGGTGAAGACTTTGTAATGTCTTTGAATGTTTCAAAAGCAATGCTTCAAGGTAATGAGAATCATCTTGGTCCATCAAATTCTCTGAATGTAGCTCAAGTTTTGTTAAAGGCTTGTATCCAATTCCATGATGCGTTCTAAATCTTCTGGCTGAACTTGTTCAAATTCCAAGCAAATTTCATACGCCGCAAGATTAGGAAAGGGTGGTTCTGATTTCTTGATTTATTCCAAAAATGATGAAGGAATTTGAAAAGTAGTGTGGACTCTAATTGTTCACATTCCTGTCACGGCATAGTGACAGTGATGGAGGAATCCATCACGGTCACACTAATGACATACTCTTGTGAAGGTTGCTAGAGTATGTCGTTGTCCTGCCGTTGTCATATTCCAAAAGAAATTATTATTATCATAATAAAAGTAGTAGCTTTAAAAATTTGTTTACCAGCATATTATTGGATGTATATGGATGGATGTGGATGGATTTTTAAATGTTCGACAGAGAGTAAAACAAATTTTTTTGATGGTTGATGTTGGTTTGAAAATTTTTAAAGTGTGTGTTTGTTTGTAACTGATGATTATTGGACGGACCTGGAGATGTTATATTCATTCACATTTCTGACTAAGATATGCAAGATGAAGATGTATAGTATTTAGATAAACAATTAAATGATTGGTTTTTAAGTTATTAAACGTAGGTGATGCGGTGTTTAGCTAGGCTTCTTCTTCTTCCTCCGCCGAGGCTGTCAACATTTGGATCAACTTCTGCATGAGTATCAATTTTTCCATCTATTGATCGAATGCCTCATCAACTTCAGCTGACGAGAATTTGTCACCCCATGTCATCAATGCATGACCAAGTTTTTCAGAGTCAGTTTTGCCACCATCATCAAAAGATTTGAAAGCGGCGACGACAACTGCACTGCCTGACATGAGATTGGCAAAGAGGGTCAAAGGCATTGTAAAATTCAAAGGTCCGGTCGCTTCGCCTAACACTTCGTTCAGTTCTTTGTCGCTGCATGACCATTTTACCCAAAGCGTCGAATGTCTGTCTCAAATCGCTCTTGCCGATGACGCCATCCTTGTCAGTGTCCATCATTTGGAAAGCCTCTTTGAACTCGGCAACCTGTCTGTGTGAGAAGGAAACACTCCTTTAATCGCTTCACTAAGGGCCCCAAAAGTGTGGAAACATCTGTCAAAGGTCCATCCACGTCCTCATCAACCTCTCCCATGAACAAGGCAAACGTTTGAGGTTTATTGAATCGAATCGTTGATAAAAGGTGACAATCCTTCTCCAAAGGTTGAGCGTTGGGTGATTCCAAATACCAATGAAAGTCCAAGTGCTCCAGCGTATGTTGAAGTTGTGCCGAAATTGTCATCATCATCTCAAAATCAAGAGCCGTATACAATTCCACCTGAAGCCTTTTAACATTGTGACCGTGATCTTGAAGAAGAAACCACTCAAGATCTTGGTACAACTTGCCGGGTGAGTTCCCCATCGACCCTTTGCCGTCCATGTACATAAATTGCCCGACTTGTCATTTGAGAATTCTTCATTTCTTGTGATCATATCGAAGGAATGTCATCCAATTTCCCAGGGTTTAGTTGTCCAGCTCAAATTCGACGAAATATGTTCTTCTCATTACCCTTGCTGCTTCCTTGTTCCACAATTTCGAGACCAAACGAGCCTGTTTGAGATGTCTCAAGCCAAGACATGACAAAATGTTGGATAAAACCTATAGCACAAAAACATACCATAATTAGCAAACACCTATAGTCGTATTTGTAATGCATGCTGAAAAGACCTACAAGTTCATTATTCCCTGGACTAAATTCCATTCTCGGATCCTTACTGGACATCAGCGTCATCATATCCTTTTCTGCTCTCTTCAGTTTCAATCCCCATTCGCCCTGAACAAATGCTTCTTCTGGGTCCAACTCCCTTTCCTAAAATGTTAAATTAATTACATAAGCCTTGACCTTAACCTTGACACCCCTTAAACATCTTAAAAATTAAACCTCTGACCTTAAACCACAATCCTGATCTATACTGCTCATTTCCAAACTCGACCTTTAGTCCCTCCTTGTCCCCCTTTCAATCTGGACTCTATTTATCCATACTCTATATTGTTCAAAAGAAATACGAGAGAAGGAAACCGTTATGGTATATCTGGAGACTGTTTCAAATAACACGACCTTACCCCACAGGAAGTTCTGATCCAATACTTGTCCCTCTCTGCAATTATCTCGCAGAAACATTCCGTCCATTGCTCCTCCGAATTGAGTCAGATGACGATTTGTTGACCGCATAAAAAATAAACTCCCCCCCCCCCCGCTCTTGACCACCTTCAAAAACGTTCCCAATCCAAACTATAAGCTGACCCAAGAAAGAAATGAGCCTAAAAAGGGGCAGGGTAGGGGGTGTGTATAAGTAAGGGTTGCATCCCACAGACAGGTGGGATGACCCTTCTTCATAAGTGTCTTCTTCTGCACTATAACTGTATGGGCTTTCACTCAAAGCAAACATGTTTTGATGCATCCAACCAAGACTAGAGATAAGAGGGGACCATGTATGTAGTCGATGCCATTGACTATACAAAATCTGTAGAATTTGAATGATTTTCTCAACAACAACCTTTTCTCAAACTTTCCATGATTGATTTGTAATGCCAACAATGTATAGTATGTATCGCTTTTCTAATGTGCTGCACGCCATCATGGTTCATGTAATCTCCCTCACTCCTTCCGGTATCCAAGTTTCTATGCAAATTATGCAAGTGAAACTCTAGACTTTAAAATTCATCGAATGTTACAATTTATTCATATTGTAAATTTAATTTATCATCAAACGCGAGATTATTTATCGCAAAAATACTCGCCCATTGTGAGGTCAAATATTATAATATTATTACACTTTAACAATATTCTTCAAAAAAACGATTGACAAATTGTTTCGAAATAGTTAATTTTACAAAGGTGCACAAGTGCATGTAGTGAATGGCTGTGGTTTGTTTTAATACTATATAAGGACAAGGAGAAATTTACATCTCCAAATATTCAATTAATTTTCAAATATTTCACAAAAATTCAGAAAAAAATTACCGCTTCTGCCAAAATAATTAAATTACGTATAACCACAAACATTTTATAATATTATGGAACTTTGTTTGTAGGTAGGTAATAAGTATTGATATCCTTAATAAGTTATAGGCATCAAATTCAGTCTCATAGTTTACATCCTTTTGAAATCCTGACCTGACCTGACCGTACCTTCCTTATTCAATCCCATACGTCTTGAGTTCCCATCGAACTCTGTCCAAGTACTGTGCATCTGGATAGCCATAGGATGCCACACCTCCGGAAAGTGCAGTCTTGTGATGAATATTCCACACCAAAACATTCTCAGCTCCAGTCGTATTACTGGTCCCGATAGTGAAGCATAGTCGTCGATCCCACGCAATTTTCAACAAGGCCAGAACCTTTCTCCCTTCATCATTGTTTGGAATGTAGGCAGTTCTTTGTACACGATATGTTGGATCTGCCACGGAATAGTTGATTGTCCAAGATGTGTAGCCTTCATATCCGGTACATGGGGTATTGACCTCTGTAACATTCATGACCCCATTTGGACAATCTCCAATCTCGATACCAGTAATCCCTTGACAGAATGGACATTTGATGGACGTGTGTCGAGATCCAGACATTGTTGAACGGGTTTTTTCAATCTGTTTGTGACAAGCATTACAGACTTTATGACTGCAGCTTAATGATTTCCAACAATTCAGCGATGGCACACTTGGATATTCTTCCGAGCATATTGGACATTCTTCTATCTCGGGTTCGGGTGTTGGTTGGAAGGCTGAAGCTGAGGTCGATGTCGAGGTCAGTGATGGTGATGGTGTCCGAGATCGAGTGTAGTCAAGAAAATCAAGAGCCCAATCACTTAATTCTGGAGGAACAGGAAGCTCTTCCAACTTTGGCTTTTTTGTTGCAGGTGCCAATGGTTGAGGAGTCGAATTACCAGAACGAGTAGAACTACCTGAAGAATGTGCATCATCTTCTAGGGATAAGTCAATCAAATCTGGTTGCAAATTTTTGACAGCAGCAGCAGTTGAGGTAGTAGCAGCAGTTGAAGAAGTAGCAGGTACATTTTTAGGTTTGGGTTCAACAACAATGGTGACCTCCTCCGTATCCAGTAGATAATTCATACTGCGATCCAAATCATTGTTGTACTTTTTCAAAACTTGGCGATTTTTCTCTGCATCAAGAAACCCAAAACATGCCAAAGTGTCCAACTTTTGAATAATTTCAGCTTCTTCTTCAGCCTCAGCTAAAGCAATTGCTTCTGCCTTTTTTCTATCTTCCTCTTCTTGTCTTCTATCCTCCTCCTCTTGATCTATCGGTTCGGCAATTCCCATCTGACTGTAGATTGTTCTAGCATTGAAACACCAACCATGAGTTGAACCACCGTAATATGGCATCACCACCGCTCCAGCACCTTGAGTTTGAGGAATCCAAGAAATAGGAGGAAGCGCCTGTCTTGGATTCGTGTAGATGCTACCATACTGATTCCTGGCTGCAGTCCGTGAGTACTGTACTTGATACATTGGACAGCATTGGTATCGATTGTAAATGACGTATTCATTATTGGGACCTGGTCTTCCTGCAAACAAGTAAAAAATTACCATTAATATTCCCTCAATTTCTAATTATCATAGTTCAGTGTGCATTGTATTGTATTGTGTCCCACCAGAGGGACAAACTAGGGAAATGACCTATCCAGACGACATGGACAATGGACATGAATGAGGGCAGACAAAGGACAAGCAAAACTTGGTAGGGACGAGGGACAAGTATCAAATTCACATTCCTCCGAGTATGTTAAACACAATGAATTACTACAAAACCTACCAACAATAGAGTCAAAAAAATGATCATTGAAATTCCTCTTCTGATCCTTAGTTTTCTCTGGAAAGAATAAATAAATTGAATTGCATACATTTCAAATTCCTTTACCATATTTTAACAATTTCTTCATCTTCTCACCTGGTTCCCTCACAAATGTATTCCTATTAGGAAGATGATCCACAGAAAGACAATCACCCAACAAGACGGCACAAATCAATACAATCCCAGTCCCCCCATCATACTGGATGGATTTATCTGGATTATCCGCAAAGTAAATCCCTCGTCCTAGTAATCCACCCCCAGTATTACTCAACCTCTCATCAAGACCTTGACTAAGAATAGAATCCAATCCAGCCTTTGATCTTGTGCAGTGGAAAAGCAGTGCCATGTTATCCGAATATGGAACAGCAGCCACATCATTATGCTTGGACCAATTGAACGAAATGTGGGCACTTTGCAATATTTCCTTATCATCAAGTCCAAGCTTTGATAATAATTCAGTATCATCACTTTTAGAACGAAACATGTCCTTCCTCGTGGAGACGAAGCGTTTCCACAATTCAGGGTTGATAATCTGCTGGATATCAACTACTTGGACTGGGCTTAAAAACTCTTGAAGGGTAGTGTACTCGGCCGAGGTTGGATCTACGGGGAATGTTTTAAACGTTGCAAGAGAGGAGATGGTGTCTTCTTGGTGGTCCATCCAGTTTGGTGGCATAGGCAGCCAGGCTGAAGGTGGGAATGCTAGTAGTGGGGGTGGTGGTGTAGGAACTGCTTGAGTTTGGGCTTGGAATGACGTCCCTGGCAACATGTTATGCATTGTTCTAACAATGGCAGTCGCTAAATTCGCTGCTGCGGAGGTACTGCCGCCAGGAGGAGGAGGGTAGGCAGTGTTGGCGAGCATGGTGTTGCTGTTTGTATTGTAATTGGCGTTATAGATGTTTGCACTTGGAGCAGGTACTGATAACTTCATCTTGTTTTTAATCTTCGGTGGAGGCCTGATCTTAGGCGGGGGTTTAACCTTGGGTGGAGCCTTCTTAGGTGGAGGCTTAACCTTAGGCGGAGGTTTAATGTCAGGGTCAACTGATAAGTCTCTTCTTTTAGGTCTACCTCTTCCCTTTTTGGGTGGAGTTGTCATTGCTGCTGGTGCTGGTGGAGGAGGTGGCAGTGGAATTGGTGCAGCTGCTTGTGGAGGGTAATTGGGACCAGTGGCAAATAAATTGCTGGTGACTGTTGCATTCGCTGTGGACGTAGGCGGAAGAGATGACGCTGGCGTAAAACCAGCTAGTGAGTTCACTATAGACCACACTGACTGCTGCCAAGGGGCTGAAGCTGAAGCAGTCGTCATGGGAATTGGGGGAGCTGCACTAATACCTGTCGAGTATCCCCCATAAGGATCAATCATCTGAAAACCAAAGCAACATTTTACTACCTCTATCCATTAAATCCTAATAACATTATAACCATTCAACTTACATTATTCGCCACGGCACGATTAATTGAGTCTGTATAATGAGCATATTTATCACCACTGCTGCTACTGCTAGTTGATCCTCCTCCCACTGCTGCGGCCACCATTGCTGCTGCCGATTGTCTCGCTACTGCTGCCGCTTGATGCGCTGCTGCAACCGCTGCATCAACCTCGGCCAAATCAAACACGGCTGTTGAAGGGGTCACAGTACCAAATACAGCCCCTCCTCCAGTCCCATTAGTAGCAGTGTTCATAGTGAGCGACTGAGGCCATGCCCATCCCCAAGAAGAAGTTGAGGTCGACGTCGACGTCGCTCCCGTCCCCCCAATAGCGCCTGGCGGTGACGTTGGTGTTGATGGCACTGTAGTCCAAGACGTTGACGTTGACGTTGACGACTGTGGAAGGGTTGTGCATTTTACCAACTTTAACTTTAGTTCCTACAACAGAATAAAAATAAATCCAACAATTCAATAATAATTCAATGAAAAAAAACTAGAAAAACATACCGCCCCAGGAGAAATGGCATTGGAAGTTGACGTTGACGTTGACCCTGACGTTGACGTTGAGGTTGTACTGGGATTATTAGTTCCACCCCCACTACTATATCCGACATAGGAAGACCCATTCCCAGTAGGATTTGACCATTGATAAGTCGGCATAGTTGAGCTAGTAAACGCAAACCCACCACCAGTAGAAGTCAATTGGTGGGGTGGCTGGAAAGGAATTGATAAAATTTAATTCCAACAAACTTTAACAAAGTAAATAAATGTCATAATAAATAATTTAATAAAATTTTTTAAAAATAATTTTTTAAAAATAGCGTAGCAACTTAATTAGCAATAATTATTTAAAATTAATGGAAACTGTAAGATGATGACCGTTTGTACTTTGTTTCTGTACTACTTTATGCCCGATGAAGGTGACGGAGAGACACCGAAAGCTCGCAGTTATTGAATAAATCAAGTATTTCCTCTTAAACCGCAGAAATGCCATTAGAATTGAATAATCGAGGATGGAAAACGTTAATCTACAAAGTAAAACAGCTACGCGGTGTGGCAGTTGTTGGTAAATAAATGTCATAATAAATCCTTACCCCAAAATTATTAGACCCCAAATTTGGAGGAGGAGGTTGACCTTGATTCTGCTGAGGTTGATTCCCATTGTTTGTAGTCGAATCATTTTGATTAGATGAATTCCAACCCGGATACATGATAATGATGGACCGATGTTAATTAATTATTTATCTAAACACCAACCCCTCTCCCACCCACCATTAATTAGCCTTGACTGGACTGGACCCAACACACTAAACAAAGACCGAACCACCAATTACATAAAATTAATGTTGTCCAACCTGTAAAAACAAGGAATTTTTTAAATTTTAGACGACAAGAACAATAAAATTATAAAAATCCATCATATTCTTACCTACAGACACAGGACATGGAAAGAGGAGAGTTTTAGTTGCAGCGAGTGATAAAATATAGAGTTTTGTGTGATAAAATGTTCTATTGAAAAAACACTGTAAAAAACTGCACAGCAGCTGATACTGATTTCTTCTTTGTTGGGCAGTCAGTGTAGTAGTAGTAGTAGTCGGTCCGGCTCCGGTTGATGAAAGAAAGCAGAGAGAGAGAGAACTCACTAAAAAAATCATGTTTACTCTTGTTCCACCACTACCACCACCACCACCACCACCACCATCACTTTCTCACATATAGAGGCAAGCATAATAATATGCACTATGCAGTCAGTTTTGTGCAGAGAAAGTCGAGCCAACTGTTTGAGATTTCTTTAAATTTCGTGCGCAAAGGATTACGTCAAAACAATGCTAAACGTTTCCATCTTCCATGAAACGTTCATGTACATTCATGTGTGTTCATTTTAACGAGGGGAAATGGTTGAATGGTATGCTCTACTACTGGGTATGGGTAGTTATATAATCAGCCGTGACTTCAAAGCCAAATCAATTCTTGTGGCGAATCATGTCATGTCATGAAAACCTTTTTTGCCAAAGTGACTTTGCATATTCTCCTCAAGTAGCTTTGGCTCAAGTATTGCTAAAATGAGTGATTCATAATGTAGTTGCAAAATATGCATCAAAGCTAAATGTACAGATTCTGTATTTTGACGTATTTCAAACATAAAATCATACACGTACCTGTACTTTGCGAATCTTGCCATCATTATTTGGTATACTGGCAGTTTACTCAAAAAAATGCATTTAATATAGTAAATTCACCTCATATTTTCCCTACAAAATCAGCCCATTACTATAAACAACTATTTATTAAACGTTGTTTTCGAGTCTAATAATACTTGATATTAACCACACATTCCTAGCGTGTAATTTAGTTAATCCTTCGATGTGTACAATCCTAACGTCATGCCAATAAAATGCATACAATCCAAAAAGATTCATTTCCCATGATGATAGGGATTGAATAGAGTAAATGCATGCACCAAACTTTATGTTGCAAGGATAATGCACTCACTACTACTGTATACTGCATACCATATATAGTCTCACTATGGCATGGAGTGTTAATAAACCGGGTAAACGGGTGTACCGAAGTATTTGGAACGATTGGACATTTTTGTCCGGATAAACCGTCATTATA